>VZRO01002568.1:125414-165560 GCA_013397915.1 Daphoenositta chrysoptera
TATTACAAATAATTTCATCTACTATAAAATTTCTCTAACCGAGACAAAAGAGGTTACGTGAATCTCCCAGTCATTACAAGAGAGAGATACTGGTTTGTTGACCCATTTGCAGAACCAGAAAGGTTAATTTTGGTCTAGGTTTTAGGACAAAGATGGAGATGACAACGAGCAGGGGCTGGCCCCTGTCAGCAGGCTGTGCTGGTGCAGGGTCTCCAGGGGATGTCCATGGCCAGTGAGGACACCCCCACTCCGTTCCGAGCTGCTGGCTCTGCGTTCCCCCACGCAGGAGGGAGTTCCCTGGGTGAGCCGGGGGAGCCTGGCAGCATTCCCGGTTATCCCACACAGCTCCTGGCGCCGAGCGCTCCCAGGCGTCCCTCCCCAGCCCCTGGGGCTCCGGCTGCCTCCGCGGGCGGGTGTGAGCTCAGGGACACTCCAGGCTCACAGACTCTGTCTCACGGACTGCAGCTGGGGCCAAATTCCCTCCTGTGGAGGAAAGGAGTGCACAAGAAAAAATCCCAAGTTATGAACTCCAAAGGACGGCGCCCGGGAGCCACACGCAGGAGCACCATGGCCCTGGCTGGGAACTCCCTGGAAAGGGGGATTTTGTACTCGCTGGGTCCCTGTGCTCTGGGGGGCCTCGTTTCAGACCCGTCACTGCATCCCAGCAGCTGCTGGGGTCACTGGAATGGCCCTGCCAGCTTGGCAGAGCTGGTGGGGCTCAGGAGCTGCAGGGTGTGCCAGGGCCAGCTGGGCCCACACAGGCTCTTCATCTCCGGAGTCCTCCTCACAACACCCGCCACCAACAGCCACTGATGGCAAGGTTTTCTGTGTGAAAACCCATCAGCCAAATGTCTGGATGCTCCCGGTCTTTGGTCAAGCTTTTTCTAAGTGGTGTTCCAGAAATAGCACATGGGTTTATTTACTGTGTAGCAGTCCACATTAATTTGCCAAGTGCCATTACATAACAGCAATTAATTACATTATTTCTTCATTACTAGCTGTGAGCATAGACTGTTTCCACAATGTGCTGAATGCATTTCTGTAGCTCTGCTCAGTAGCTTTGAAGGGAAGATAAATGAGGACAAGGAGAGTGCCTAGATTAACAATAAATGATAAATCCAAGCCCCTTCATTGAAGCCAAATTAAATATTATGTTGTAGGCCTTGACCTAATTCCAGCTACTGGTTATTTTTCTTCGATTTTTTCAATAAACAGGTATTTTAAAAGATCTGGATCTGTCATGAGAATAGGCTAAACTCTTCCTTTAGACGCACCTTCAGAAATTGTCTTGCAAGCTATGGATAATTTCAGATGGCTCCAAAAGTTGATACTAGATTTCCTGGAATCAGGATTTAATTCTCTATTTAAAGAGAAAAACTCATGTTGTTAAGAATAGTGATTTATCTGCCTTTTAAACACTACAAGCTATATGGGCTTGCAGACAACTCCAAATGTTATTGACTGGACCAGATCCTGAGGTTTAACTTTTTGAACTTTTCTTTGGTTATTCTTGTATTTTAGAACATTGATGTGCCCAGAAGATAGGTGTAAGGTATGTGTTGTATACCCTCCTGTCATCTACACTACATAATGTACTTTACTGTTTTATCAGAATTGTACCACCTTTCAAGCATTTGTAAAGAGCAGTCAACACCATACTGAATTACTTTAAAGTATCTAATTTATTTAATCTTGTCTGGTTTTGCAGCCTTAGAATCTCCTGAATTTCTTTTTATAGAGCTTTGTTTTCTCTCTCTACATCTTCCCTGTAATAACTGATCTCCCTGTCCCTGGGATTCAGTCTTCTGCATCAGAAAAACTCCAGTGTGTTCTATCTCATACGTTCAAAATCAGCCCTAAAATACACTGACCTATTTTACCCCTGTATCATTGTCAGAGAGGAGATGTGCCAGATGTCTGAGAAGTTTCATTATTCCCTCAGGGAATCTGACCGATCCTAGAATAAAACTCGGACTGCACGAGAAGGACCAAACTCTGTTTTAAGGGACAGTGAGCTCACTGGACAGATTCAGAGTCTTGGAAATGGATGTGTATCCATTGTGTATCCATACTGGTGTGGCTGGGGTCAGGGTCTTGCTAAAGAGCTGCTCTCAAAATAACAGTTTTGCCAGCTGGCTACTAAACAGGGTACTGAACTGAGTCTCTCCTACGTTCTTAAAATGCTTTTGGCCCAGGTAGGCTCCAGATATGTGTGGATGTTGGAGTTCGTGGCATCTCTGATGCATTTGCTGAGCAAAAGCTTCTTATTCAAACCCAGTGCCAGGCCTGCTCCTCCACAGGCAAAATCCCAACCATGAGAGGACATAATCATGGAAGTAAACAGGTAGTAAACATGGCAGTAAACATGCTTGTTAAGTCACTTAACTGTATAGCTCTAAAAAGCCCAGAATATCCGCAGTATCCCTGCCCTGCAGACACTCCCTGGGCTGAGGCTGGGGTCCTCCAGGACGCTCCCTCAGCCCTGCTTACCTTCTCCTCCACACCACAGTTTGTTTATTTCTCTTGTGCAGCCCTTCTTAAAATCTATTTTTTTGAACTGGTCTCACAGCTGATTTTATTCTATTTACGAGAATCCCAGCCCTCCCTGACCATCACAGCCCTGTGCCCTTGCAAGCCAGCACTGCCACCTGATCACTGCCCTTGCTCTGCTGGGTCTGCTCGGTGGTAAAACAGCTCCACAGCTGGACACCTCAGACAAAGGACTTCTGAACTGCCAAAATAGAACTTACTGCTCTGGGGGTCTTCAATATAATTTCCTCAGTTTGAATCCAAAAAAGAATGATGCCTACAGAAAGAAGAGATGGTGGATTTTTAATGCTCCCTACCACCTCTAAGCTTCTAAGGGTGTGTGACTTTCCTTCCTGATCAGAGTTCATAAGGGATATACAGACAAGGCTCTCCTAGGACACACACTCAGCATTGCAAACACCAGATTTTGTGTCAGATATTGAATGAAACTGCCTGTGTATTTGGGGTATCTGCAAGGGTACAGACAGAACTGTGTCTGTGTAACTTTAAACAACTGTCTCTGTATCCCAAAGTGCCATCCTGAGGTGACCTTTTAAAACTCCACTGATTCATGAGAGAGATAATTGAAATTTGTGCCTATTCTGATTAAATCCAAACCGGACCACAAAAAGCATGTTTGATGACCTCTGTACTGCAGTTGACAAACAGGAACTTTTATTGAGCTGTTTTGGTAGAATGGGCAGTGACAGGACAGGCTTGAAGGCAGAATAACCTGATCTTTCTCCGAGATGGCATCTCTAGCAAAGCTTTTAGCATAGGGGCTGTCAGCACAGGGAAGCTTACCCTGGTCCTTCTTCTGTCATAGGAGTTATTCAGCTGACACCAAGTAAAATTTACCTATCTAATCCAAAGGAACACAAAAAATCACTTCATAGGTGTAAGCACATTTTTAGGCATGCTTACTGTAAACAATTTTGTGAGGTGTTTATTAGATTTCCAGGACATTAAACAAATATAATCAGAATGGAGTTAGTAGGTGCAGAGCTCAACCAGAACAAACAGAAACTCTAAGTATTCCCTATGGAAAAATTTGGGGTGTCTTATTTTGACATGTCAGCATTGAAAGGAAAAATCCTGGGATTTATGAGAGCAATGAATGCAAAGTCCACAGTCAGAAGGCCTGGAAAATCTGTCCACTGCTCGAGGGGAAGGGAGACAGGGAAATCACATACACTGTAAAGATCCATACAAATTAGATAAGCAAATTCTTATTTTTAGCATTTGCCCAACAGCAAAGACAAGGGAACAGCACATAAACAACTCAGAAGGGAAGCAGTAACCTAAGCTGTTCCAGGGTACATTGAGCAGTCAAGTTCCAGGGGCAGGAGGTGCTCATGTAACTGAAGAACAAGAGTTCCTACAACTGAAGAAAAATTATAATAGGGAATCAAACGGGGAAGAAAAACCACATTTTTCTGTCCCTACCTTGCCACTCCAGGAGTGATCTTGCAAAATGCCAAGGGTGTTTTGTTCAAAACTGAGTGCCAGAGTAAATCAAGGACTTCACTTGCCCAGAATTATGAGAGTAACTTGGCACTTAACTCTCATTAAACTGTCATGAAAGTCAAATGAGGTTTAGGAAGATAAACCTCAGAGGATCCAGGCCTTTGGTACCTAAAATAAAACCTGGGCCTAATTGAAAACCAGCACCAAAACAGTGATTCTGAATTCTTTTCAGCCATCTGGAGATGCCTGATATTTTTAGTTTTCCCTGTTTTTCTGAGAGAGGCATAAAGATAGAACAACTGTGTAGCATAGGGAATATGGAAATCAGTCTTGAGCTCTTTCACTCTGACATATTTAAAGCCAAAAGAATGAATAACACACATTTCCATACCTCCTTCCTGAGCGGCTGCCTTTGCCAGAGAAGGAGACACCACCACCACCTGTCCTCTCAAGGAACCTTTCAGGACCAAAAGGAAACCCTGCTCTGTTCTGTGGGTGAACAGGCAGAAGGGGCATCTTTTGGAAGGGGAACCAGAGCTGTGGAATCTGAATGGAGAGAAGATCCCCCCTGACTGTAGAGAATGCAATCTCTCACCACTCAGTGTGTGAGATCCAGCTTGTCCCCACTGCTTCCCCAAAAACCACCACACATCTGCCTGCTCGGCATGGGACTCTCCAGATCCCTTCTGCTGCAGCACTGGAATATAAAGTCTGCTCCTCAGATCAAGTGCCAAAATGTTAGGAATAGATCTGGCCTCAAAGCCAGTCATAATTCCACACCAGTTGAAGCTCTTGTGGAAAAGGGACATAGANTATTTTGCAATATATTGGAGAATTTAAGATGTAACTCCCAGAGTAGAAGAGAATATATGCTCCTAGGAGCTTATCTTGTTCATAATAAATAAAATATGATCACACTTATTCATGGTATAAACAGAGCTAAATTGTAATTCTCTCCACTGATTCAATTCTGTATGTAAGTAAGGAAAGCATTTGAAGATGCCATTAGCCTAGTGATGAGTATGTTTCCATCCTCTGTGTGACTCTTATTTGAGCATCTGTGTTCTTGTGAGCAATCCCATGATTAAATTCATGATCTCTGAAGATAATCTCCTAATTTCTGCTTGCTTATTCTCTCTGAAAAATTTTGTTTGTCTGTAACCTGAAAACGGTACAATTGTGTGTAGCCTAAAGTAAAACCACATTTTAGAAATTATATAAATTGTACCTGTTGAATTATGTTCTCTATTCAAGACAAAGATTTTTGCTAGAACTGGCCAAAGAGATTTTCAAAATCTTACTGCTTCAGGCACTGGAGGACAAAAAGGAAACACTCTGTATAACTGCACTGTAAGAAATCTGAACGATAGCAGCAAAACCATTTCCCAGAACGGAATCTCCTGGAGTGGGAGCCAGTGTGACCCACACACACCTTGCAAAAAAAGTCTAAGGGAAATCTCTGTACTTGGCTTGGAATAGATCAACAAATGGCAGCTCTGGGAAAGACTGGGGTGTTCATTAGCTTTTGTCATCACCCTTTTAAAAAAGATTGGTTGCAATAGCAGGGCCAAACATAATTAGTACCAGTGAGGAAGGGGTAGGATCTTAACCTGGAAGAGGAGAAATAGGGATTAGGAAGTTTTCATATGGGCTTGGAGAACTCTGTCATCCTTGGTTATTTAATGAAGTAACTGAAGCAGTTCTGCAGCTCTGTATAGTTCTCTTTCAAAAACACTGAACAAGGGTACCAAGGGGAAAAAGAAAAAGAAACACAGTTCTTATTCTAAGAAAGAGTGAAGCAGTTAGCAGCTGGGGAATTATAAATTACACTCATTAATTAAAATTCCTGGGCAAATACTGACATATTTTCCAACATTTTATAAAAGCATGTGGGAAACCCAAAGATTCACAGGCATCATGGATTTATAGAGAACAAATTCTGTCAAGACAATCTAATTCCCTTTTCTCAAAGACAATCAGCCCTGGGAATGAAGAAAAAGAAGTGGGAGTCAAATGTCTGGGCTCCAGTAAAGCCTTGGCTGTTGTCTCGTGGAACATCCACACAAGGAAATGTCCTCTGGATGGAGTTACTGCAGGACGTGTGCAGGGAAAGGATATTGAGACTGCAAAGCTCAGTGATTCAGAGAAAACTGAAGGACTTGTGCTTGATTCTGTCCCAGAAAATCTGTTTGTGCTCTCAGTGCTGACTTGGAAGATGGAATAGAGAGTCTCCTTATTAAATTTGCAAATGCCAGTAAGCTGAGCCTGCAAGTGCTCAGGATAAATTTGGAAAATAAATGTCTGAAAAGAGATGCAGGTCAATAGCGAGAAGTGCTATACTGGTCCAAACAGAAATAGTCAACTGCAAAAATAAAAGATAGGGAATAAGTGATGAGGGAACATTAATGCTGAACTTGGGAGTCTCAGTGACTCACAAGCTGGACGTGAGTCAGGGAGCCAACACTGCTAATGTGGTCACAAAAATGGGAGAGGGCAGGCTGAGAGGTTTAGGTGAAAGTGAAGGAACCTTCCACTCTGCTTTGCAATGGTGCAACTTCTGGGCCCCAGTTCTGGGGGCCATTCTTCAAGAAAGCTGTTGCTGAGCTTAAGAAAATTCTGAGGAGAGGTACAATGAAGGACCTTTTAAATTCTGTGCAAGAATGAACAAAATGGGATTGTCTTGCTTAAAGCATTGAAAACTGGGAAAACAATGAAATACTCCTTGGATGGACAGGAAAAGAGCATCAAAAAAAAACCCCAGCCCAACAATGTTCAGGTTACACTTAAATCTGTTTTAAAACTACTCGGAGTAACCGAGCTCCCAGCGACTTTTGTTCTCTGGATAAGACTGAAATATTATTGTTTCCAAGTCATAGACAATCCCAAAATGATAAGCAATCGATCAGCTCGACCCCAGCCCCTTTTGCTGAGTGCCCCCAGCCCTAGGACTCTCACTTTGGCGGGGCATGCAGGAGTGAGGGACTGGCACCCGAGCACTGCTGCTCTGCAGGGGCACAGCACGGGCACTGCAAACAGCACCGAGAGCTTGGGGAACCAACACTTCCCCCGAAATTGTAACAGTAGAGCACAGAAAGCTCAAATAAAGGTGATGAGATACAAATCAGGACTGGTAAAGTACATAGGATTTGGGGGTTGATTTCTCGTGTCCATTAGAGGTTTCTGTGAACTGACACATTCCTTTTTTTTCTGAAAAATCAGATGAAATGGTTGTCTATGGTTTGATCATGGTCTAAACACAGGCAACTGGAGGAATTAACTGGGCTCGTTATCCAGGATCTGGCCTTCCTTTCTAAATACTAGCCAAACAATACTTCTGAAGAGAACAGGAGCTTCTTAGCAATCACAGCTCATCGAGTGAAAGAAGAAATCCACTCTGGCTTGGGCACTGCTGCAAATAGAACCTGGGTGAACTACAGTCTGAGCACAGCCAGAACTGATAAAGGAGAGAGACAATCTCTGATGTCACCATTGCTAAAGACACTCAGCAAAACACAAAAAGACTCAATGTACTATAAATGTGATGCAGACTCTCCAAGCTGGGTATAATCACATCAAAAAGAGAGACTTTTTTCAATAACCCTGGTTAACCCTGGTCTCTTTCAGCACTAATGAATTTTTGGTGCCCATTCCGGCCTCATGCAGGAAACCTTTCATGTGGTTACAGCAACCAACTGAGCTTCTTTGAAAAATCATATGCCTGATAAAATGGAAAAGATTCTGTTCCAGTTAGATACCAGCCTGTTGGCAGCCACAGGCTATTTTGGGAATCACACTTCCAATACTGCATGTCAAGCCAAGATATTGACTTCTGCCAAGGATACAGCTTGACAGGAGTTTAAAAGGACTTCAGGTTTTCTACCAAGATCTTAAAAAAACTATTTCTGTAAAGCTGCTTGAATCAAGATTATAGTAATTCAGGGGATTCATTATTCTGTAGTGAAGAATATTACACGCACCTTTTTATGGCATTTGGATCCTATACAGCAAGGTACTTAACAACTCTCTACTGCTAATATATATATATATGGATATATGCATGTGCCTTGCTAAAGGAAAACCCAAATTACTGAGGATAAACTTCTGTGTCAAATTTTGAAAAGCAGCTTTTCATTTTAACTGCTTGAGCAAACTGGTTTATTGCTAAGAGCCAAAGAGTAATTCTAGGGAAGAATTCCAGCACCTTTGCAGGTCTCAAACCTTCTAAAATCTCCACTGCTGGAAGATAAGTTCTTCTGTGAGCCCTGGAAATGAGGAGAGGGCTGCTTTCCATCAGTCTGTGTTCTTCATCTCCACAAATGCTCACCTACACCATTGCACCATTGCATTAACATGTTTCTCTCCATGTGTTCTAGAATGTCCCTGCCTGTGGGTTGGCCTGTTGGCCCTGCTGAGCAGAGTGTGGCACTCAGGGTGTCCCTCTCCTCCCCTCACTTAGCACAGATTTTCTCTTCTGCACAGCCTTCAGTTTTATTGGAATCTAATTATGAATCAGACTTCCACATTTTTTGCCAGCTTTGGCTAAAATTATCCGATGGGTATAAAGCCTCCCCAAGGAAATAGAATGATGTTATTGCTAATAGTATGATAATATAAATCTCATTTTCATAAGAAGCTAAGCTACGCAGAAAATGACTGTCAGTGATTATAACTTCCATGAGTTCAGTGGAGTTCTCCTAGGGCTTTGGCTGATTCCTCCTTATCTCAGAAGGCAAATCTGGGAAAGAATCATTGGACTCATTTCTTTCAGTGAGAATCCAGTGACTGAAGTCCCTGTCCTCAAAGAGACCATTTTTACCATCTTGTCTAAGAAATTCCAGGGACAGTGACCTCCAGAGTGTGAGATGTTTCTGCTGTCTGCAGGTTTTCCAGATGCACTGACATAAAACAGAAGGAAAAATGTTCAGTGTGTACCATGGGAAGGTCTGGTGAAGATTTTCTGGATCTAGCTCCTATTCTCTTTTTACTTTTTTACCTTTCTTGGATATTGGTGGAAAACAGATTCAAGGTCCCCTGAAAATGTGTATCTGGATATAAAACCTGAATAGTGCCTGACAGTCTAACAAGTCTCAAACAAGGAGGTGCCTGTTGTCTGCTATTTTTACTGAATTCATCAAAAATGCCTCTTTTCTGATTTGGAACAGACTGGGGCTGACAGCTCAGACTTAAGGGCCGGTGCTAATAATGGCTCTACAAATGTTTCTTGGGGCTTCCAAACCTTCAAAATAATGAAGTATTTATTTGATTTATTTTTAAAAATTGTAAATCATACCCACTTAAGGAGCAAACTTGTACATCTCTTTAATGACTCTTTCCTAGTACCTTAGAACTGTGCTTTATGTACAAGCTGTCCTTTCTAGAGGTGGAACTTTTGCAGGAGTCATTTCAAATTGGTGGTTGATTCTCTTTGCACTTTATCAAAGCAACCCTGAGCTGTGAAAAATACCAAAATTCCTCCCAGTTGCAACCATGTGTCTGGAAACTGATTTCAAACTTATTTTTGGAGTTTCCATGTTTCTTGCAACACCATTGAGCCCTGCAGTTTTGCAGGAAAGGTCTCCTGTTCCCGCTCGAGTTGGATTTGTGCCCAAGTGCACCAACGTGAGGAGAAGAGGGATAAGCTCTGCTCTCAGTAAAACCAATGCCAGTGAGCTCAAGAGGCCCATTAAAATAGAAATAGTTAAGACAAGTGGTTCAGCCACACAAAATTTTCCTGGCAGGGAAGGAAAGGGGTGCACTGGAGCTGGGACATAAATGTCAGGCTCAGGATTCCCCTCCTGTGGTGATCTCACTGTAAATCCCCAAGAGGGGCTGCCTCCTGGTAATGGTTTAGCTACAAAATAACATTTCCCCTCATTCAGAGAGGATGACAGAAACCCCAAATGCCCTTCTTCTGCTCTTTTCTTGCTTTTACAATCTAGTTGTTTCAGTGAAACCTTCAGAAAGCCCGGATATGGGAATGAGTTTCCGCTTGCCCATCTCCCTGTCATCCTCCAATTTGATTTATACTTCAGCAACGTTTAGGATTAGGTCTTTTGATACTTTGGAGTTTTGGAGAAAGTAGGTAAGAAAGACTGATTTTTTCATTTTAGCTATTGGGAGTGTAGACTTTGGCAATTATCTGATGGCCTGACAGTAGAGAATGTGATGACTCACAGAAGGTAATGAGAAGAAGCAATTGTCTTTCATGGACAAAGCGAGTGAAATGACACAAAATGGAGTTGTATTTCAGAGATTTCCATAGTAACAGCAGAAGCAAGTCGTTTGTACAGATTCAGAAAGATTTGCAAGAACAGACCTAAGACAGAAAACACCTTGAGATCACAGATCTGAGAAAGTCAAAAAGAGCCTTCTTCTTCCAAAATGCCCCTCAAACATTGGCACCTAACAAATACAAAGGAAGCAAGCAAGCTGTCAACCAGACAGAAATCTGGACTCAGGGGCTGATTCTTGCATTGCTGTTGTCTCCTCTCCCTTTTCCTCCCACCAGGTCTGGCAAGACTGGGATGAGAAAGCTGGAAAGGAGTGGAATCCTCCTTCTGGGAGCTGCGCCTTCCCTTGGGCACTGCTGGCTGGGTGGTCTCCTCATGGCTGCAGCCTGAGGGAGCCCTGACACCTCTCCCATCAATCAGAGGCTGTGAACAGCACCCAGAAACGGGGTGAAGGTACAATTGCTCATCAATTATGTCCTCATTACCCTCTGAGTGGAAAAAGGCTCAGCTGTTCCTTGGCAGGGACTCAACAGAGCCCATGGCCGAGGGCAGTCCTGTTGGGTTACACCACGGGTGTTGTAGGAGAGCAGGCCTGAAGGCCTACAAAAGCATCTTCCCCAGGCCCGGTGCTAACCATGGAAACACTTCCAGGGCACCTGAGATGGGCTAGAAAAGAGGACCATGGGTCAGTGACCTTCCTGACCAATGGCCCGGGACGATGCTTTTGTAGGCCTTCAGGCCTGCTCTTCTGTAACCCATGGTGGAACCCAACACAGTCCTGCAGCTCCTCCTGGGCAGTCGCCCTCATCCCACTCTGGGGTGTCCCACACCGGAGGCACCAGCCCTGGAGAAGGACTGGAACCAGCTCCTCAGGGACCTCCTTCCTGCCCTGCTCCTCAGACTGCAGAGCCACCTCTCAGCTGCAGGAGCTGCCCTGCCTGGCTGGCAGCCCCGCTCTGGGCAGCCGGGCTGTGGCGAGCGCTCGGCTGATGCCATCAAGATTTTTTTGCCTTTTCTTTTATACCTCTTTTGCATGCCTTTGTGGCCTTTTGTGTTCTTGGTGTTTCTTTTAGCCTACATTCCTAGACTTGATGTTTTGTTGGGTTATGAGACTGAACATCTTGGGGGCTTCAGACAGCAAGGTCCTCTCTGGAAAACATTTTGTAAACTCAGAGATGGGTCTGGCCAGGGGAGAGCTCCTGGGGAGGGAGGGGGGGACTGGGGCTGTAATTCTATAGCCCATCTATCCTGTGGGTGCATTTTGGGTGTGCATTTGGGGTGGGCATGCTGGGGTGTGCATTTCGATGTGCATGTTCGGAGTGTTCCACCTGGACAGAGTGAACCAGGGATCCTTAAAATAAATACCGAGGGAAAAACCCCTTTTTCCCTTCTAACCGTGTTCTGCTCTGATTTCAAGAACAGGGATAAGGCATCAGGCGACTTCAGCAAGTCACACTTCCCTGCCAAGGAGCGCTTGGGCTATTCATAGCCCCTGCCAGATTATGCAAGGATTCCCAGAACACTGCAGGCTCCAGTTGGAAATTATATCTGCACAGCCTGGAGTACATCAAGCAATATTTTTTACAGCCCATTGTTGGTAGAATGAGCGTCTTGCAGTTAAAGCTACAGAAAACCTGAGGTAAATTTGGGTGGATTCCATACAATAAAGAAGTTAATTTTGTTTTTTTGGCCAGGTAATTTTGATAATTTATATCTTTAAAAAACTCCAAAATGTTAGTTGCACTTAAAAAAGCCTGAAAACCCAACATCAATTGCTCATTTGATTGAAAAGTGAGATTTTTCTGATGTTTGAGACAGTATATTTCAGAAAGTGTGAGGGAATGTGAATAATTTGGACAAGAATACCTGAATTTCAATATTTTAATGTCAACTTAAAATTTGAAAGCAACAAAATGCTTTCAACTTTCTGACAAAATACAGTACCTTGCTATCCATTCAGCCATGGGTTAGGAACTTCCAGTGAAATCTTGTTCTGTGTTGCAAACATCACAAATTTCTTACACTTTCATGCTGAAAAAAACCAAATAATAGATCTGGGATTTAAAATATCTAAGTGACATTTAAAAACCTAATAATCCACAAGAAAAGCAACTCAGCAGGAGAGCCACATGGATATAAAAGGAAAATACATATTTCACTCAGCATCCATGCTTTCAATGCAAATACACTGTAAACACCTGCATCTATTTCTTTTTCCCAATATCATGTAAACTTGAAGTACTCTTACGCTTTGAAATAGGTCAATTGGCAGAGCTTATTCTCAATTTTCAAATGGCTTGTCACTCCTGAAGCAGGAATTTCTGAAAGTCAGGCTCAAGAGGAGCCATCGTGAAAATTTGTCTGAGTTTTGTCAAAAGCAAAGAAGATTCATAATTCTATTACAAAGTTTTTTATCACTGAGTCATCACAGGTTTTCACTGAAACATCAAATACAGACACAAGTTTGGGTGAAGTCTATTCAAAAATATAACCAACAATGATAATTTTCATGCTGGTGCATTCTGTCAGACTTTATAATCTTCATTCATTTCAAAAGTGGATTATTGATGGGATGTCCCAGTCAATTTTAGACAGTGAAACAGTGAAACTGTTCGCTGGTTTGCTGGTTAGCTAATCAATCCAAGAACAAATTGCACTCTTCATTATGAAGTGAACTTTGTAGTCTAACAATAAAATGCAGCTACAGAGTCTGCACAGTCATCTTCAATAATAAGCTCACTCAGTAATACACCTGGGCTTGACTGTAACATTTCAGGAAATGTCTTAAATGTGCTATAAAGCAAAGTTTATACAACTAGAATTTAAAAAACCAACTTCTGTGCTTGATTTAGAAACTGGGAGTTAACAAAATCTCCTATCAAACTGTTAATTACTGCAGCATTCAGATCTCTGTACCTACATGTTAGGTTCTGCAGCCCTTCAGTGCATTAAAAATATAAAATAATGGGAAGAGGGGGAAAGAAGAAAGGGGGTGGTTTCTAAACCCCAAGATAATGTGGAAGGGTTTTTTTGTGGTATTTGTGTTTAGTGATGCCACCTACACCTTTTGTGTCACCCAAATTTTAACCTGGGAAGTGCCATTTTCTGTCAACAAGCTGTGGAAAGAGGGCGATGTGAGCTCCGCAGTCGTGTCTCCAATTATCCATCATTAATGGGCTGGGTTGCAATGCAAACCCTCAGCAGTAACTTTAGAGTCAGGAAGGAGCCAGGTTGGGCAGTTTTAATTACCCAGGAGTCGTTATTTGAGCCCTCTCTTCCCAGAGCCCTTCGTTTTTGCATCCAAGTCTCCCACGCTGGGTCTGGCCCTCAGCCCCTGGGCCCTGCAGCAGCTCCCCAAGGTGTGAAGGAGCCCATTTTTAGCTATCTGGGACAAAGTTAGCAGCGTTACTATTCTTACAGGGCACAGCGTGCAAGATCTATTCCCACACTAGGAGAGTATTTAGTAAGGTCACAAGGATGCCTAATCCTTATCAAACACATTCCCTGGAAACTTGGCAGGGCTTTCGTTTTGCAAGAATTCAGGCACAAATTAATGGCATTTGTTTTAGACTTATTTAAATTTCTCAGAGTTTGTGCAGAAAGAGATTTGCATTACCAACCTATAACAGAAACTTTGTTGTCAGCAGTATTCAAAGTCTAATTTTCCTTTGGTTAAATTGATTTTGAATCCATTTAATTGACCAGTTTTGGTAGAGTTCACATTTGTACTAGAAGCACACTGCATTTACAGTACTAAGATTTATTTTAGTCTATTTAATCATTTCTTAAGAAGAAAGCTGAGCCTTTTACATAATTTTAAAGATGATAACATGGAGGCTGGAGACAAACACAGTGATATATGCAAGGACTGGATGCAATTTTCCATGTTCAAAGAGGAGCCTATGTAAACCAGAGACAAAGAAGCGATAGAAGCGTGGCTCTAAATGAAAGCAGAGCCCTGCAGAAAGACAGGACTTGGTCAGAACCCTGTGTCTGCCTAATAATCTGTGGGAAAGAGGGGAATCCCCCACAGACTTTGTTTCTTGTCATTTTCCCGACGTTTTCCTGTGGAAAGTGTCTGTGTGTGGTGGGCACACTGCCAGGACAGAGAGGTGTAAATTGAGCACAACTGAGCACTGATGGTCCCCCAGAGCTCCCAGACCATCTGTGCAATCACTGGGGGCTCTTCAAACCCTGCTCCGAGCCAGACCAGACTGTGTCCTGACAAGATGTTGTAAATAGCTCATCACAGTGCATCCAGTGGAAAAAGATGTGATATGCTGGCTCCTGAGGAAAGCCTTGTTTCAGGGAAGAGGCTTTTTTTGAAAACTTATTAAAAGGAAAAAAAGAAGAGCAGGAATAGAGTTATCATGACCAGCAGAAGCTGAATAGAGCCTCAATAAGTGGATGAGGGGGCTCAGACCACTATGAGAATGCAAGAATGTGTATAAAAATAGATTATGGATCTTAAAAAATATTGCATTTAACTCTGTATCCTGAAAGCAGAATATCCACATCTCATACGCAATGCAAAATATTTTCTGTGGCAACATCAGCTGGGGTTTGTTACGCATTGAGGCCCCTCCTCAACTTCCTCAGCCTCAGCCAGAAATTGGAATGTGAAGATGGATAGTTTATTAGTTTCAATTAATAGAAAAAAGCCTAAGGGCTAGATAGTACCTTGTACAAGCCCTGTGCAACCAGAGCCCAGGGATCACCCCGAGTCCTTTCCCAGGCAGGCAGAGCAGGTCCAGCAGGCAGCAGCTCTCTGCTCTCTGCTCCCACTCTTACACCTTCATCCCCAGCACCCTGCATTTGCAGAACATCCTGGCCAGAAGATGGCATTTGGATAAAACCCCACGCCACAAGCCCAGCAAAATAAATCCTCCCAGCCTCTGTGTCAGCCTAAAGTCTTCTACCAGAGGACACCTTATGTCAGAGGCTGGCAGTCCTGCCGAGGACAGCCACACTGTGGGAACTTTCACATCTGCCTCTGTGACCTTGAACAAGTAGTTGGCTTCTCTGGGCCTCAGTTTGCTGCCTGAAAAATGTTTGCAGGGGTTCTTGAAGATGAGATTGCAAAGCCCTCAAATACAATGGTACTGAGGACAAAAAAAGTCGACAAACTTTTTTTGGAAACACAGCTTTCTACTTCAACTATCAAAAAAACCCCAGCTGCACCAGAGTTCAAGTATGGGGGTCGAAAAAGGCTGTGATAAGAGAGAGCCTCCCAACTCTGCTCGTGGGTAATGAACATGTCTTGTGACACCTCCACAGCCCTGCTGATAAACAATGCAGCGTCTTGCCCTTCTGGCCCACGCAAAGGGTCACCACACGCAGGGCTCGGAGCTGCTCTGGGAAATGCAGATCTTGAAAGACTTCACCAAGAGTGACACAGTTATATAATCCCCACTCCTTCTCCCAGATACAGAGCTCTCAGCCCCCGACACGGCCTGGCTCTCCTGACGCGAGCGCTGCAGTGCCCCCGGAGCTCCCGGCTCAGTGCCTCTCTGTCTGCCGTGACTGTAAGTGGCAGTGTCAACACAGGCCAAAAATAACCCCTGACGGACGGCACGGATACTCCACAGGCATCCAGGCATCTTTTTATAGCAACCCTTTGATTTCAGAGAGCAAACCTGGGCTATTTTGGGCACACAGCCTTGGAGAAACGTTCATGATCTTTAGCTTACATGACTACTTTTGCACACAGGTGCTGTCAGAGTTCTTGTGGCTCTTCTTGAAGACAGGGAATATACTTATCCCACTGGACACTTGTACTCACTAGAGGGAAAACTAACCTAGAAAGTAGAGACTGTACATGAGGTTTTCCAAATTGTTGCTGGGGTCTAAAGGACTTGTCACTTCAAGAAGTCCTAAGATGTCTGATGGTTTGATACTCAATGTAACTGAAAAGAATAATGTTTAATTGAATTAACTAGAAGTGAAATGTAACCATGGGATGACTTTGATGTCTTTTCTCATTTAATGATCAGGAGAGGATATATATACACACACATACATATATATATATATATATATTTTAGTAAGAGAATGTGATACAATTTGCAGATGTCCAGTTCACCCTTATGGGAGAAAGAAGTTCACTACTTATTCACATTGCAGATGTCCTTATCCAAACACATTTTTTAGAACAGAATGTACCTCTAGTGCAATTCTAGCAGCCATACACAGCACTGGAATCTCCTGTGTGGGCAGAGCCCTTGTTATGTTACCTCACATCAGTTCAGCGCATCAGGGTAACAGAATAGGAACATTTTGGCAGCACCACCTGGTTTAGTCATTGCTGTCAACATTCTAGGGAATTGTAATTCTGATATTTACTATTGTAGTCGTGGCCAAGTCTCAAGAAAAGGTGTATGGATGGTAAACGTAGCTCGAGAAATGCTGGCCAGATCAGACCTAGTTTACCACAGTACATACAGAATCTGGAATGTAATTTCATTTTCCCATCCTTTTAAATCTTAACATCACTGGTAAGAATTTTCAAAGGGAGATTCTAATTTCCATGACAACCATGTCATCTGCAGCTGATTAAATACGAGTCCAAACTAGCAAATCAGTTTTTACCTAGGAAAATGTAACACCAGGAGACGGGGACGAGCAGACACTCTGGAGGAACAACTTTCAGAGAGAGAAGAGGCCTTGTAAGGTGTCACATCTTGGAATTCTGTGTCCAGTGTGGGCTTTTGCTGCTCTCCAATGCCTCCAGTTCAGAAAGTCTCTGCTCACTGCACCTGGCATCGTTCACAGAAAAAGACAGCAGCCTCTGTATTAGCCAGGACAGACACAGAATGGGAAGGTAAAGAAATACAGCAAAACCAAATCCATGGCTCAGCATCAGAAAAACCGGAGCAGACCCCCAGCTCTACTCCAAAACTTTTCATTGAAGTTTCTTGCTCATGTTCCCTTTCAATACGACTTTACAGACAATCTAGGCAATAAATGTACAAGGGGAAAAGAAATCAGTGTTATGGACACTTTGCCAATATTTGAAATAATTAAAAAGTTAATTTGACAAGAAGTCTGTGAATAAGGCCCTATTTCTTCTGGAAGTAAATCTGGTCCTAAATACCAGTGCATTAAGGCTGCTTAAGGCTGTGTCAAAAATAAGGACAACTCTTGATTTAATTTAAAAAATAAAGCAACTTACTAAAAAAATCAATTTAGAAAAATAATAATTTCGAATTTTAGGAACACAAAAATACAACCTGGGAACAAAGGGATAGGAGACTCTTGTAGCCTAAATGGCTAAAAACCCAAGGCAGAGATCTGCAGCGCTGGGTGTGCTCAAGCTAATCCTGAGCAAAAAAAATTTTAAAAGTGCCTGAATAGAGATCAAGGCCCTTTACCTGTTCGCAGCCCTCAGCTGTTGTGAGGGCAGGAAAAGCGGCCCCTCAGCCCGCGCAGCGCGGTTTGAACCCCGCGGCCCCGCCCCCACGGCGCACGCTGATTGGTCAGCCTCACCTTCCTCCACCAATGGCTCGCCGGCTGCCAGGGAGCGACGTCATCCTCTCCAAAAGGCGGGAAAAGGCCTCATTAAAATTCAAGGTTGCCATGGAGATGACTTACAGGCCAACAGTTTCTAAAAATCGTCTTTTAACTGTGGGGTGAGGGGGTTTGGTCTTTATGAACACAGGTTATCTGAGGGGCTGATTAAACAGGATTAAATGATTTTTCAAAAAAAATACAACTTATTTAACTTCAAATTTAAATCTTATGGCAACACTTATTAATAGCAGAACAATACAGAACTTTTTGATGAATAAATATTTAGCAATTGAACAGATTTTAGTACTTATTAACTTTACTATAACTTTGGGGTCTCTTAATTTAACTATCAAATAATTAATAATGTAAAGGTCAATCCCATGAAAACATTTATTACTAATATTAATAACTTTGGGGTTTCTTAATTTAATTACTAAACAATTAATTATGCAAAAGCCAGCTTCACAAAAACATATATAACAGGCTAGAAGTAGGGTGATTCCAACTTGTCCTATTTTAACAGAGTATACCCAAGGTATACTTTAAGACTACGGAATGTAATTAATTTCCTAATTACTTTCAGAGGATTAAAAACCTGACCAGATTAGATTCAAAGCCTGGGCAGCAATTGCTACAGCTGAGTTCTTCATATACCCATGCATTTCAGCTGTTCCCTGATGGTAGAATCCACTGGTCATCAAGGAAACACTCGGTCCTTCAGCCTTTCTCCCCTAAGACACACTAATGAATATATTCATGGATATTAATCCAACTAGGAAATTGTTCCTCTGCACATAATCTCCCTCTCCTTTAGCATTTGACAATTTCAAATGCTGGAAGAGGGACTGTGACCTCCAGTGGAAACACTAAAATTAAAAGAATAAATGAAAACAAAAGGATTCAAAGGTTACTACACTTGTGGTTGAGGTAAGTGGGGAAAATTGCCTTTTACTTTAAAAGCTGTTCTACAATGTGTATCCATGTATCTGTGTATGTGTATCCCTAGGCTTCAGCAGATTTCTTCTTTACCTTGTCCAGGGCTCCACAGTCTGGTCTAGCTCCAGGGAAAGGCCATTGAAGATTATGTGTCTTGTTGTGCTGTATCTGCCAGAACTGCTTGATTTGGGAAAACAACGGAAAATAGGCCAAACTAAATTTAATAGAGGGTCATAACTTACACTGTCAACCAGAGCACAGGCATCAGAAAAATATATAGTAAAACAAAGAGCTGGTTTGGGTGGGAGAAAATTCCCTTACCCTATATTAGAAAATCAGCAGCAATTTTTAATTCTGACATTTGTCAGAAAATGTACTAAAATACTGCTGAATATGAAAGCTTAAGAGAGATGCAGCCATAATCAGAGAGGAGCTGCATTGTCATAAACCATCTTTCTCTCAATTTATTGGTGTTACAAAATCTGACGGCAAATTAAAGTGGAAGAAACTCTTTTGCTGAACTTTTCTGGTGCGGGGTGCCTGCTGAGGAGTGACTCTCGAGCTCTCTACTGCAGGACCAGCAAGTCAGGGTAAGCAAATACTGCTTATTATCTATTTACCCACACTGTTATAAATACATATTATAATATTGGCTTTTCACAAATATTAAAATGGATGCTATATGTATAATGTTCAAGTAGCTTTGCTAAAAAGATATAGTTTTTGTAACAATAACTGATGCCTTATTTCTGTTATTAACTTAGACATAGTAGTGAAATAGTTGCTATAGTTATGCTTGTGGTAGTTGAACTGTCTGCTCGGATGGAAAACATCCAATGAACGTAGGATGGAGACCCTGCTACTGACATGCCAGCTACCAGCAACAACCATCTGCAGAGACCATGGACCACAGCCCAAACTGGAGAGAATCAGAACAACGGACAAAAACCACAGCCAGAGAAAGGCACATGCACTGAAAAGGCGGACCCAAGGAGGAGCCATGCTAAATAGTTCCTGGAATATGTGAACTAGTTAGGGCGGGAAAGTTTGAATATGTATAATTTTTTATGAATATGCATTAGGCTGATGCAATAGGAAAGGTATGTAAAGGGTGTCTCCGAAATGGCAGGTGTGCTCTTGGCTGAGTGCCAAGCACCCGGCGCTGTACTTTTGCTTTATTATCTTTGCCCCCTATTGTCCTTTATTAAATTTTTAAATCCTAGCAGGAGAGTGAACCTCGTTTTTCACGCACAGCCTCCTGTGTGGAAGCACCTCAGAAAGGAAACCAGTCCCCGTGCACAAAGATGCTCTGAGCAGAAGGCAATGCCTTCCCCTTAAATAAAAGATGGTGCAGAGCTCCCAGAGGGAGCCGTGAGCAGGCGCAGGGTGGCGATGGCAGCAAGCCAGGAGTGCCCAGGGAAGGGCAGCACAGCCCAGGTGGCGATCAGAACAAGCCAGGAGTGCCCAGGGAAGGGCAGCACAGCCCAGGTGGCGATCCGAACAAGCCAGCAGTGCCCAGGGAAGGGCAGCACAGCCCTGGTGGCGATCAGAACAAGCCAGCAGTGCCCAGGGAAGGGCAGCACAGCCCTGGTGGCGATCAGAACAAGCCAGCAGTGCCCAGGGAAGGGCAGCACAGCCCTGCAGATCCCGGTGCCGCTGGGCCCCCGGCCGGGCTCTGCTCGGGCCCCGCACACACGGAGTTCCTCAGGGACGGCTCCGCGCCGCGCCCGGGCTGGCTGAGCAGGACGCACAGAGCACTGCGGCACAGCTCACACCACTCATGTGCGCTAATTCCCTGCTTGCAAACAACCCGGGGCTCACACTGCTGCTCACCTTACCAGTGACTGACACCCAGGTTCAGAGGGTGATTGTTACAACCACGGGGAGCTGTCTGATCCGTTCTAAACACCCAGGCCAAGTCTCCCCCTACATTACACTTGTGTGACCCCAATGGAGCAAGAATTTCTCCAGACTGATGACAAAACAATAGGTCAAAACCTTGATTATTTCCTTTTTCTATTGTCTTGGTTGTCTGTTTTTACCTGGAAGAAATATTTGTATACTGAAATATATACTTTTTATGATTACATTGCTTAGAGAAATAAGAAATGAGCATTCTTGGACACAAGAACACAACACTGCAGCTGACAGCAGGTTGGCAAGTAGAGGGAAATAATTCTGAATTCTCTTCATTTCAACATGAAATAACGCCAAAAAAAGGTGAATACCATTATGTAAGCTACAGACAACTCAAAATTAATGTCTGAAATACCCTTATAATTTAGGCTTTAAAGAGGAAAAATTGACACAAATATCAAAGATAAAAAAGTAGTATTGGACTGTTGTTTTTACATATAAACTTTATTAGTTTATTTCTAAGATTTTTAAAAACCTCAGTGTCAGATACGAGCACCACTGTTTGAGTACAATGCAAATTGTCAGGCACATAATCTTTAGGAGGCTTTTCTCATCCCCAACGCGAGGTGCTGGGGGAAAGGAGGACTGCTGACAGCAGCCCAGATACCTGATAAAACACACATCTAACACTGACTCAAATGCTCCACAGCCCCAGCTCATCCACGTGACAGACAGACAGACAGACAGACAGACACCGGTGTCACTGACGCTGGGCAAAGGCAGGGCAGTGCTCCCAGCTGGTGCCTGAGAACGGAGCAGTTTTGGCTGCCTGTGCCACCTGCACTGTCAGCCAGGGCTGGGGGCTCTGCACTCACAGCCAGGGGTGCTCACCTTCCCAAAGCTCACAGAGGGAGAGCCCTCCCTTGCCAGAACCAGACCAAAATGGGCTTTTCAGCAGACATGAGTGCAGTGTGGGTTAGCAGATTTATAAACTCACTGCTGAAAGATTGGAATCACAGTAAATTACATAGTTTAAAGTATTTCCATAATTAGAACTATAAAAGTCTAAAGAATGTCCATAATTAGAACTGTAGAAGTCTAAAGAATCTGTACTAAAAAATAGATGCACTGGAATCATATTTTTGGTAGAAGTCCTCGTTCCCCTTGCTGGAAACCAAGAGAAGCCCTGCAGGCAAAGCCCTATTCACTCGTTGCAAAGGGTGCAAAACCTGAAGCATTTGACCTTTTCTCAAAACCAAGCATCCCTGCACACAGCACCTTTGCTCCCCTTACCTCCAGATTTCAGCAGTAGATTTCCTGCTTCTTTTCTGGAAGGGCTGGGATATTTTTACTGCAAGCAGGCAGTGCTCAGCATCGTGTTTCAAACCAGCTCCCTTGCCCACATGCTCAGAGTCGTGAGGCAGCAGCAAAGTAACTCAAAACTGCTGGTTGTTTCCTGAAGCAAAAAGCTGCAAAGATGCCTTTGTTCCTTTGATTGGTGCAGAGTTTAGACATTCTACCTACAGCTGACACAGTTCCTTCTTGTATTTAGTTCAGTTCCTCCATTTCTACCATATACCTGGAAAAAATAAATTGGAAGGTGACAGATGAGGAGCCATCTTCTGCCTAAGTGGAACTGTAAAAGAGAATTCACTCTTGCTCCTAAGAGGCATTGGTTGAAATGTAGGTTGTCAGCCTATTAGTTGCAGAACAGACACAAAAACTTAGCCAAAATAGATAAATGATGATATTTTCTTTTAGATTGTAGTGAAAAAATGAGCTACCTACTTTGATTTCATACACAGTCACATCACTAAAACAGAATTGTTCTAGTTTAGTTGGATCAGTTATTTGAGCATTTTAGACAAATTTTGAAAGCTAATTGAAGTTTAACATCTACTTCTTCTACTCTTTTTCTATGCTGTGTTTTGGTTACAGCTTGACTCTGTTCTTTCATTGGGCCAGGGGGACACAGCTGAATGCTGCTTCTGCAACAAAGCTTCTCATGGATTTCCTTTTTCCCATAAAATTCCAGTTTTAACACTGTGTTTTCACCCACTCCCTACACATGTTGCACAACTCAGAAGGCGCAGCGATTTCTAGCAATCACTTCGTAACAACAGGGAAAGCTTTCTGTGCTTGTTACCAGGACAAATCTGTTCTCAGATAATTAATTCACAGCATCATTGGCATAAACTCCCTCAGCTCAGAACACCCCAAGCTGGGAACATCCTGGCTCAGCAGTCCCAGGCTCTGCAACAGACACCTACAGTGAGGGACAACGAAGAGTTACTGCTTGCCAAAGACTTGCTGAAAGCCCAACAAAGTGTTTGGGGCCAAATTATTGGAATAATAGTAGTAATAGTAATAGTAATAGTATCTGGTTTTACATTTTTCTATTATAATTATGATGGTGGTGATGATTATGATGATGAATAAAAGTATCCCCAAATGAGGCAGTTTCTTTAATCTTAAGACAGCAAAGAACAGGAACAATCTGGTGCCATTGGTCAGCTCAGCTCTCCCAGCAATATGCTGAATCTCTGGAATTACCAGGCAAATTAGGAAAATGTGCTCTAACACCAAAAAAAGCCCAAAACATCACCCAGCCACTAACAGAAGTCAGCCTGAAGCCAGTGACCATTCACAAAGGGATTTGTAAAGGTCTTCCCAAGGAATGATCCACGTCTCTACTGTGCAGGAAGAAGCACGTTCCCAATCCAGTCATGGCAGAAGTTTCTTCCCAAGGGAAGATGAAACAAATGTGTCCTGGAGGACTAATGGCACTGGATTGTCATGATTCCATCTGAATCAGCCTGCTTAACTCTTAGACAGAGAAACTTTTAAAATTAATACTTGGTTTTATATAAGCTGCTCCTCAATAAGCCATTTAACTTTAAAAAGTGCTGATGGAAATTCTGAATTGCCTTTTCATAGGAAATTAACATTTTTCATCCCTACCCTGAGGGAAGGAAAAAATTTATTGCAGAGTTTACTTCCCTGTAATATTTTGTTGATTACCTCTGAACATTGCAGTTTTTATCCTGTGAAAATCAGTACGTAAGGCTGTGAAATGTGTGACTGAACAATCCAGTTTATTTAAACCAACAGAAAATTATTGTGTGTCTCATTTTTGAATGAAAATTAGAGCTCTATACACTACTGGAAAAGCTGTGAGTGCTTTAAAACTTCTTTTTTAAAGAAAAACCTTTTCATAAATTAAAAATTACCACTTTATATCACTTTAGTGATTGCCCTAATGCTGTAACTTGGCAGGTTATAGGCTTTACAGGCAACTTGTAAACCTTCCAAATAGACATCAATAATAGAAGTAATTGCATGGTCTTTATAAAGCAATCTGAACAATTATGCTCCAATATAAAAATCTATTTCCCCTATAACCAGCGATGAATCAGATGCCCATTAATGAATAAAGATTGTGAATCATCATCTTTAAGAGATTTAAGACTGGGAAATGTAACAGCTTCTTAAAACTGGCTCCTGAGCTTGTCTGGGTTAGCGACTGCATGGCCAAGGTGGTTGAGAGCTCACTGGAGTTTTTTCCAGTGTCCGAAAGTTAACCTGGTGTGCAGCTTGGAAATGCCCCTCCCAAGGACACGCCCTCTGTCCGGGAATGTCTCCTGCTCTCATCTGGGCTGGGAAACATCACAGGATCACAGAATCACAGAATCGCAGAATTGCAGAATCACAGAATCACAGAATCACAGAGTCACAGAGTCACAGAATCACAGAGTCACAGGATGGCAGAATCACAGGATCACAGGATCACAGAATCACAGAATGGCAAAATCACAGAATCACAGGATCACAGAGTCGACCAGGTTGGAAAAGGCCTCTGAGATCATCGAGTCCAGCCTGGGACCCAACACCCCCTTGTCACCCAGACCATGGCACCGAGTGCCACATCCAGGCTTTGTCAAACACCTCCAGGGACACTGCCACAAAGCAAAAGGGCCACCTTCAGCACAGCATTCATAAGCAGTTTCTAATTTCCTGTGAAACAATTCCCTCCTCCGTCAGTATCAATTAAACACGGTGTGAGTCAGATGGGAGCAGACCACACTGGCTGCTGCTGACTAACTAATTGTCAGCATCAATTCCTGGAGAAATTCAGTGAACTAATGGTGATTGGCAACTTTGATCAGAGGCAGCCACTCCAAGCAGGGTATCTGTGTTTTAAGGATGTGTATTATTGCATTTAAACTACTAACATGAGAAGGCAAGATACATCACAAAGATTTTCATATTGAATAACCCAAATTTACTTTTGTTGCCAATGTTTTGTATTTCTTGAGTATTTTACATTCTTTGCTCACTCCTTTTGCAGAGACTTGTCCTTATGAATCTTGTGTATATACCTAAAAACATTTTGGCAATGCATTCTTTTTAACCTCTTCTTTTTATAAGCATTGTACACGATGTAAATCAACAGACCCCTCCTTGCCAGAGGGAAAAAAGTTTGCAGATCCACAGAGACCAAAGGAAAAAGACAAGCACGCAAGAAGTACTTCAGCAATTTTGAAATGAGCATGACAAATTTATTTTTCAGGTCAGTGCATCATTTTCTTACTTTCTTTTCCTTAATCAATCCTGGCTTACACTACCCATAGTGTAATTAAGATCACTAATTTAATCCAAAATTGAAATAGATTTTTAAAAGTCAGTTGTGCTTTCAGCTGGGATCCTTCACACACAGCAAGTCAGCTGCATGTGAGGTGGTAGTTTTGAACTGTGTGCACAGGTTTTTTCTGCAGTCTCCGAGTCCTCTGAGCTTCACAAACACTAAAAATCTGCTTAGACAGACTGTCCATTCACACTTGCTTGATTTTGAGAGGATGGTGTTTGTTTCCATGGAGCTTGAGGGTTTTAGGGTATTTTTAGTTTTTGGAGAAGGGACCAACATTTTAATAAGGCACAATTCAAAGGAGGGTGCAGTGATTTTGAGCCTCAGTTTGCCTTCTTCTGACTTCAGAATACTCCAGTTACCATTTTAATAGTCTGATTTTGCCACAAAATGCTTAGTCATATACATCTCCATAGCTACATCAGAAATGTCCAATTTCAGAGAAGTGAAAGAATGATTTTTAAAAGAAGTGTCAAAAACCACAGGAGGAAAGACAGACATCACCTTGAAATTACACGAGCTATGTGTATTAACAGTAGAAATTACAAGCACGAGAAACAAACAAATCACAAGCACAAAACCTAAATGGAATTTCAGGTACTGCCTGTGTCCTTCCCACTAGGGTGGTATAAGTGAGTCTAACAAACATTTGCAGTTTTGTCTAAATCCAGCAGCCCCTGATCACCCAAAAACCATGTGAGAAACAGTTGGGAAAATCAACCACCTGTCTTGCCATTATCACTGCTTCTTTTCTTAATGCAGTATCATGAACACAGAAAAGCCTTCTTTATCTTTCAGACACAAATATTAGATGTTTTATTTTAAAAAAATATTTGTAGCCAACATAATTTTGAAAAGTTAAAAATATCTCAAAATCTCAAAAGATTGAATTCTTGGTATAACTAGATAGATTTTGCAGTTCTGGGTTTGAGCAAGAAAAACACCTCATGTCAAAGACATTTCACTTTTCCATCGTGAGGAAGAGGAAGCAGGACTTTCCCAAGGCCTGTTCATGCCACGTGGCCGAGTCTGAGCTCAGAGCTGTGCACTGTCAGGGCTCACAGGCCCACTCTGCTTCTGGGATGGTCTGATCTCAGCAAACTTTCTCACTCCACTGGTTGTCCTTTCTACCCTTTATTCCTTTCTCAGGCACTTACAGTAGATGTATTTTCTTGTATGTTTTGTATGAGGAGAGGTGAGAGAATTGGGATTGCTCAGCCTGGAGAGGAGAAGCTTTGGGCTGAGCTCAGGGTGGCCCTGCAGGGCCTGAAGGAGCTGCAGCAAAGATGGAGAGAGACAATTGCCAAGGGCTGGAGGGGCAGCACACAGGGAATGGCTGCCAGTGCCAGAGGGCAGGGCTGGGTGGGATTTTGGGAAGGAATTGTTCCCTGGGAGGGTGGGCAGGCCCTGGCACAGGGTGCCCAGAGCAGCTGTGGCTGCCCCTGGATCCCTGGCAGTGCCCAAGGCCAGGCTGGACACTGGGGCTGGGAGCAGCCTGGGACAGTGGGAGGTGTCCCTGCCATGGCAGGGGTGGCACTGGGTGGGATTTAAGGTCCCTCCCAACCCAAACCACTCTGGGATTCTATGATAATGTAATTCTTAAATATCTAATGTTCATATCCTAGAAAAATATCCTCCAGCTCCCCCTCATCGCCTTGTAGGCCTCAGGGTGTTCACCCTGCACAGTGAGCTTTGTTCCTCCGTGAGGAAAAAGTCAAGACATCACTTAGGGTATTATTTCACGATCATAAAACTGACTAGTTTGGCACCCAGCCATGTTTGAAACATGCCAGTAAGGGAGGAATTAGAGCAAAGTCTTCATGCATGCCCAGCTCCAGAGCTGCCATTCTGGGAGGCACCGTGTGCCCAGGGTTAGCAGTTCCCAGAGGAATTAGTTGTGGCCTGGTGCAGTGAGTCTTCACTCTTCCATGTGGGTAGATGTGTTATAGGATTTATGCATTTTCCAATAGTAATCCTGCTTGAGACAGTGAAACAGAGTCACACATCCATAAATTTACCTCAGCACTTCAGCACCAAGTGTTGATATAGGAGACATATCTGCCTCTTACATGTGAGGAAGACTGGCAGACGTTTATAAGGCTTTGATTTCATGCAAGCCTCATGTGGAGATAGCTGAGAATAGCAGCAGACATCAGAAATAATTTGTTTACCCCACTGTACAGACTTCATTTATTTTCCTTAGCATGAACTACCCTCATTTTATTCCTCCTTTCTCTCCTTCCAGTGTGTGCTGCCTTGAATCTCTTTTTCCAGATGGTTTCTATCACCCTTAACAGTAATACAAAAATTGCCCACGTGTTCTTTAAAGGTTCTGAACCAATTAGCTAAGTCTTTGCTTTCATTTCATCAGCTCAAAATTTCTGTATATCTGATCACATTGTTCCAGCTGTGATCCTAATGAGCAAGAATTTCTCATTTTGGGGGCCCCTAAATTCTATTTATAGAGTCTTTTCCAACAATGAATTCATCTGTTCAGAAAACAAGGTCGGACTGTGCTCAAAAATAACTTATAATGAGCCGTGTCAGCAAATACCAGATAAAGGTAGTGCTGAAAGAGGGAAATGAATACTTCAAGCTCATTTATGATTTATGAGTTCAGGGCTGAAATGAAAGTGGCACATAATAATGAACAATGGAAATATCTCTTGTTTGGAAAGTGCAGATGAATAGAACTTTGGGCTTGAATAGGTTATTAATAGGTTATTGATCCAACCTATTTCTGCTACAAAAAAAAACCAAAACAAAACAAAACAAAAAGAGGCCAAAGTTCAGAAACTGGTCAGCAATAAACAAAAATATACTCCATCAGCCAACAGCCAAAATAGTCCTGCACAGCCATAAAAATAGAGATCCTTAGCCATCAGTCATGGGTATGTCACATCTAAAGCCACGCTGCACGTGCAGTTACAATGTGCACATCCAGGGGGTCACTCTCACTCCTCCCGAGTTTTCCAAGGAGAGGTCGATTGACTCTGGACAGAGTCCCAGGACGTCGTGGGAGTGAAAATTCATGTGACCTCAAGGGAGAGCACAACACTGCATTTTCTACGCAGCTCAGGGAATCCAAAAGCCTGTGATTTTTTAGAGGTGGACATTTGCTTTCCTTCGACTTTCCCAGTGGAATTGTGCTTCTGACCAGTGCCTGACCAGGTCTGCCTTCAGGTGCAACGCCTACACTGCTGGCATGTTTGGTTTTAATTCAACACCACCCTGGGAACCAGAGCCAGCCTTTGCTGTGTTCCTAAGGAACATGTCAGAAACACAGTCATGCCTCTCAGTTTGTGGCAAAGCTCTTAGAGCAGCTAAAATTTCATCAAGTTGAGAAAACCTCCTTAGGCAAAACCAAAAGTTTAAATGGATGCATATTTGTACCTCTCCTTTTTCTTCACAGAGCATAAAAATCGTATTTTCCTCACAAAAATGTATTTAAAGCAGGAAGACCCTTGTGCTCATGACTGCCCAGGATCCCAGCTTGCCTACAGGTCTTGCTTTTCCTCTGTGGATCAAATGATGTGTTTACCCACACCCATATATCTAATACAGACACAGCTGCAGCAACCAGTTGGTCTGATGAATAGCACAACCTGTTCAAATTTATTTGGTAATTTTGTTATATTTTAACTAGATAAGTAGGCTCCTGCAGCAATTTGCAGTTTTTACAAAACGTAACTGCAAAATACAGCTTGAGGAGAGCTGGTTGGTTACAGCTGGTATTTGCTGGGTACCACGGGAGTGTTTTGCAATAAGAACCTAAAGTAAGAGCAGGTTCACCTGTTGCTACTTTTCCTGGGTTACATTCTTTCTCTTGCTCTAATTAATATCAGAACTTTACAATTCCTAACCTCTTCAAAAAAAGTAATAAAAAATTCTTACACTAAGCTGAAAAAGGATCAATTACATCCATAACTGGAAAGTTTTTGAACTCTCTCAGCAGCAGAAGTTTCGTGGGAGATTGTTTTCATCAGTAGGATGAATAAAAGATGACTTGGCAGGTGAATCAAGTAGAAATATTTATTACTAGCATGCACTGAGAATGACATTAGAATGCCTCTAAAAGCCTGACTGGGGGGGGAAAAATAAATGAAAAAGCCATTTAAAAATTAACTCTCACTCCAGAAAAGGAGATAACCAGACAACCAAGCACACCTACTTTTATATCATGTGGTTAAAAAACCACACAAAAATTGAAGACAAAACAAAATTGAAGCCAAAATGAAATTGAAGCCCCTTTTCCTTTAAGTCACATGGCCATAGAAGGTCAGCAATGTCCCATTGTTTCTGTTGGTTTTACACAGGTTTCCACACTTGCTTCCCCAAACGTGACCACAGAAACTCAGACTATTGGCTAGTGCCATCTGCTCCACTGCAGCCAAAGATTTCTGAGACACAGGGCTTACTGCAAACAAAGGCACCATAAAAATAAATAAATCCGTTTTTCAGCAGTGTTGGGGTTTTACTACCATTGTCATCGTTTCAATAATACAGCAATTTCTCTTATTCATAAACTGAGCTCTGCAAATGAAGGGAAGGTTCTACGTGCCTGCCTTGGGAATTCACAGGGGATTTCACAGCAGAGAAAACCCCTGGCAAACTGCACGTTTCTGAATGCATGGCACATCAGAATTAGGGTGCATGCACTGATTTTATTTGTTTTACATATGCTTGCAAACAGTCAGAGATAACTATTCAAGGTTTTTTTAAATAGGATGATGCAACACGAGCCCCAACCCTGGAAGATTTTAATCATGACCTATGTCCTCTGAAAATCTTGCCAAATGACTGAATTTCACTTCTAAAAGAGCGAGAGCATAGAAAAGATCTGGTTAGCAGAGACTCCCAGTGGGTTTGAGATCAGAACCTGACCCAAGGCCCTGTCAGGAGCAAGTCCACGGAGGACCAGCTCCAAAGTCCACAACTTTGCCCTGCCCCACCACTGCCCAGCATCTCAGTCTTTCAGATGAGTTGCCACTTATTATCTGATTATTTTCTTTTCGTGGCAAGTGGTTAGAAACAGACTCAAACAAGTTCCAGGCTGAAGTTCGGGATTAGACAAAAGGTAAGGTTGGTCTAAGAGGAGGATGCGTTACTTTTATCAAATAACAAAGAGGACAAAGTGGTTCCTCTGTCCCCCAGCACTTCAGATGGATGTTATTTGTTGTGCTAATACTGCATTGCTGTGACAGCAGCAAACCGTGGGAGAAGCTTTCCTATGGAATTGTGGATTACTCACATGTGCACCTGGCTGAAAGCACGTCTGGTCACTCTCTGAAATTCCCTCCTGTGTGGAAGAAAGTCATGTCTCCCTTCTCATATTGCTCTAAAATTACAGTGTTGGCCCTTTTTCTTGATGTAGTTGCTCAGAACAAAAATCAAAAAATATAATAAATACCATGGAGTAACAGGAACAGCAAGGGGGGAGGCACATGGGAAATATGACAGCAAGAACACACAGAAAATACAAGTTTTCATACGTTGCATCCAGTGCAGGCAACTATGTCCAGAAAAAAAGAGAACTGGAGATAAAAGGTAAGGATAAAGGGCGGGGAAACCCTCCTCTTACTCAAAAATGCCAGCTGACAATGAGGTTGGAGCAAGACAGCCCTGTGAACACCCAGACTAACAGTGTATCCCCACTCCTCCCAGCAGCAAGCTCCTCCAGGAGCATTCCAATGCAATTCCCAGACTGGAGGTTTGTCCAAATGAAAGCGTTTTAACCTGAGCCACAGCACGGCCCTGGGGCAGCCGTGGCACTGCAGCTGGAGCTGCACAGCAGCAGGAGCCAGACACCGGGGTCATGGCTGAGCGAGACTTCCTCAGCTTTGGAAGAATCTTTTCCTTTTGTGCAGCTGAAGACTCTCCAGGAAGCTCAGGCAGGTGTGTCCTGGCTTCACTTGCATGTTCTTGTACCTCGAACTGCCAAGACAAGGAGACTGTTCCAGAAAGCTTAACCCCTTCGGGTACCTGGACCATTCAAACTTGGTCTTGAAAAAGACCTGAAGTTAAACTCTTGCTCAGATCACTCCGTTCAGAGGTGTGAAGTACTAAAAAATCACACAGAAATTTTAAGATGTGTGTAGGTGGTTGGTGGGGTTTTTTCTCCATTTTCAAGAGCACCTGAAATTGATGTCATGAACTCGTAAGTAAGAGCGAGGAGAGTGGTCACAGCACAGCAATCCCTCTGCAGAACTCGGGTGACATCGTCTGGCCAAGCCCGGCTCTGCAGGCTCCAAGTCAAGGCTTATCCAGTAACGCACTGAAATGGGAATTCTGTTTGTTAAGGAAAACACCGCAGAACTGTGGGGCGTGAAGTGGTGCTGTAAGAGCTCAGAGCAACCAAGTCCATTTCAGAGGGGACAAAACGAAGCAGCTGAACACAAATAGAAAGGAGCCCTGGGAGCTCAGAACCCCCTGCACTGGCAGCTCCTAAAGCAGTCGCCTACAGGTGGGAAGAACTTCCACAGGGAGCACCTCTGGGGTTGGTTTGAGGGAAGTACAAAGCCAGAGTCTGAACTAACCTACCCGCCCTGGAACAATCCTATAGGATTGGCTCCAAAATGTCAGCAGGGAGGCATGGGAAGTATGCTTTACGAGCCATTTATCTGCAACCCATATAATTTTAAACATTGCTTGCTGACCACAGTTTCCCCTTCTGCTTAATTCAAAAAAACCTCACCAAGCCATGCAGCTTTTCTCTTTGAGAAAAGTGCCCAGATAAGTTCCCTTAACACAAATAAAAAACATAACTATTCTTCCTTGCCACAACTGCATATGCTTAACCTCAGATGTTTCACTTCAGGGTCATTGTGCCCATAATACCACATTTTCAGACACAGAAGTTGAGTGACTGCTATTGACTATTACTTCTGCTATGTAAAGAGAGGAATGCTATGGAAGAACACAAAAGGCAAGCAGAACTATCTAACCCAAACCAGACAGACTGCCTACAAAGATGTTTGTTCCAACAGATTTTCAATACTGCAGGAGTTGCATCTAAACATTTTTCACATCATCGAGCTTGCAGGAACAGGTTAATGCAGTTAGTTCACTCACTTAAACATTGTTGACACTCCATGTCACAAAATACTATTTTTATTAGTGCCAGTTAGCTCTGATTGCACTAATTGATGGAGCAATTAAGAGAAGAAAATACTTATGATCCAGTTCAAATGGGTACAGTCCCTATTTTCCTCACCACAAGTGTATGGTGTACAAATTACTGAGAATTTGGAGTGACTGAAATCTGGAACTTCTTTAAAATACATTGGATAGAAGACATGATTGGATTGCTGTCAATTCAGGTAATTTCAGGGTGCAGTAAATTGTTGAATTCATGCAACTTACCGTGGTTGCGGTGGGTGAATTCATCATGAAACATTTCACTGCGTGTACACTGGCACAGTTCAGTACAACCTTTAATTTCTGCAGTGACCTCAAAATGTGACTTTTTTCCTGAGTAAATATGCACATCTAATACTGCAGAGAATTTAGACTGAAAGGAATTGAAAGAAAAGTGCAACATCCCAGCATGGTAGAGCATGCAAGGGTCACTTTATTCTGTTCCAGCAGCTCTTCAGAGCTGGAGCTCCCTCAGGCTTGTTGAGAGGACACCCCCTGGTTTTGATCAGGCGCAGCTCTTTTGGGTCACCTGGCTACCAGCTGTCAGAGATCATGAAAGGGGAGGGGAAGGTGATGTCACCTTGTCCTTATGTGAGCATGGAAATAGAGATGAACCTCAGTGCTTATGTGGCTCCAGCTGCTCAGCTGTTGGGTGGGATGAGTGGAACAGCCCGGGTGCCACAGCAGCTGGCTGGGCTGTGCCATCTCCAGCCAGCTGCTCCTGTCACCTGTGTGACAGCTACAGTGACAGAGAGCGCACATCCAGGGGTCCTGTGGAAAGAATCCATAGCTCTGCCATCTCACAGTCCCAGGATACAACCTAAGAATACAAAACTCAGTGTTCTGGTGAGAATGCAGAGTAACACTTAGCTTACCTGAAGGTTGTCTTTGACAAGTGCTTGGCATCTCAGAGAATCAGCTTTGGGTTTCCAGAGTTCTCACACACTTCTACACGTGTGGACTTTTCACCCTGGGGTTTTCTCATCCTGCTTAGTTCTAGTTCACACTCATTTTGTGGAGGGGCAGGAATTTCTGGCAGGTTCCTGTGTGCTTGTCCAGGCCAGTGCTGGAGTCACCACCCCTGGAGATATATAAAAGACACATGGATGAGGTGCTTAAGGACATGGTTTAGTGGTGGCCTTGGTAGTGCTGCGTTAATAGCTGGATTCAATCCTAGAGATCTTTTCCAACCTGAATGATTCTAAGTATGGACGGGTTGCCTTCACTGACAGCAACAAATTCCAGGGAATACACAGTTGAATCCATGATTTGTAGTTTAAAAACCAACCAACCAAACCAAATCAAACTTCTAACCAGTTTAACATTATCCTTTTCCACCACAGTGCTGCATGTTACAACTGAGCAAACCTACCATGAAATGGGAAATATCTTTCTGATTTTCAGACACGTTCCCCAAAACAATCGTTACCAATTTGCAGGTGAAGGTACAACCTACACACAGTATCACCAGAGTTACACTTGATGAAAAAGTGCCACAGTGACTCTTTCAAAAGATGATCTGGATTTCACCCTGGATGGTGAAAGGAACAGAAATTTGTGTTTATTTTACGACTAGACACTTGCTGGTTTGCTACACTACTCTTGCAGCAGCAGGTTGGCTCTACATTAGATGTTTTCTAGACTATTTTCACAAAATAAGCCCCACTTCACATCCCCCTGAGAATGGTTTAGCACCTTTGTGCCCCTGGCTACATTGCTAAGTAATTTCTCTATTAAGAGGTAGTTGAGAAATGCTTTCTTTTCACTACTTTAGGGCTGAATTTCAAGCAGTGAAGCTTGTAACTGATCACACAATAACAGTAAATACAGCAAACAGGAAGAACCCACTGAAGGCAGAGGGGCCCAGGGAAGCTGCTGAGGGGCTCTCCCCTCCTCAGCCACTGCCCTGCAGGCAGAGCAGAACCTCCCGAGGTTCCCACAGGCCTGACCTCCCCGTTTGCCTTTCCTGGCAGAGGAAATCAGCCTCGAGGAGGAGAGCAGGGCACCCTTTAAAGCAAGATGGACCCCAGCAACAAGAACTTCAGCACCCTCTGTAGCACCTGGCACAAACCCAAAGTCTGCCTGCAGCCCTTATCACCCAGAGCCCAGGGGCAGATTTCCTGAGGTAAATGCTGGTTTGTTGATATCAAGGGGAACAGACCTACTCACTGAATCTGCCTCCAGGCTGAATTGCTGGATGTATTCCAATATGTACTAGATGAAAAAAAAAAAATAACAGTAAATTCAGAGCACAGGTTTTTTTAAGGATGCATTCACTGATTGCAATTGTAGCACTGAATTAAGTCAATCCTGAATAGTCAAAAGCATGAATATTTTTGGAACAGTTTTAGCTTCTTTCTCCTTCTAATCTCATCTTCAAAACAGATTATTAAATGCCTGAAAAAAGCACTAAGAAATTTTATGTGTAAGGAAAAGTATACAAAGACCCCCAAATCCACAAATGCTACCAGTTTAAGTTCCAAGACCTCATCTACTCAAGATCTTGAGAAAAAAGTAACTACATTTTCATCTGCTAAACCAAGGAAAGATAATGCTTTTGTTTTAAGTGAATTTAAGAAAAACCCAATGTTTTTATTTGCTCTGCTGCACCCACAGTTCTTACTCAGCAGCAAGAACAGTGAACAGTCCAATATTCCCAGTATTCCTGTGAGCAACAGTTCCTGTTGTGTGTAAACAAGGAAGAGGCACCAGAGAACACCGTATGTAAAAGCTAATTTGCAAGCTTGGATGGCACTCTGGAAAGCTCAGTATAAAAGAAAACCACTGTAAAATACACTTTTGTGTATGTTCAGAGACTAAAACATACATTCATTAGCAAAAATAACTCTGTACCTGTAAGGAAAAGCAAGAATGAAAGATTAAACATATTTCGGAGAAGTATCAGCACTGTTGTTTCTTCTAAGTTAAATATGGAGAGAAAGGTGCTCTATTTTGCTGTATTTACTTTTAGGAGAATTTTTTAACTTCTAGACCTGACAAACTATTTAAATTACAGTTGGTGGATTTGATGCACAGCACTTTATGGATCAATACTTAATAAAGGGTACATTCTTTAAGGAAAATACTTAAATGCTTACACCTAGTACTGTTATATCCTAAACAAGGAATTGTGGAGACCCTCATGGTGTTTGAACTCTAAGCTGTCACACAAGTCCACACAGAGTTAAGAGATTATGCATTCACACTTAAAAAGAATTGCACAAGAAAATACAATTTTCCCCTTGCTTAAGGAAGAGAATCAGGAAAAGATATCTGACAATCCCAAGGCTCTTTGAACAGCCTTCTTTCATGTTGTTTTATAAATATGGGGCCATTTGTTAAAATATCTGACACACCGAAAAAAGTATGGTAGTTAATTTATTTAATTCAGTTACAGTGCTTCAAGAGGATTCTACTCGTTCTCCACAAGAGCAGAGCCTGACACTCCATGCAGCTACACCTATTATCCATCTCTATTAAATTATAGCAGTCTCAGTGAAATTTGCCTTGTTTGTTCATTTGGAGTTTTACCAGAGGTTCTCATGGAATTAGAATTGGTCCACGATCTTTAGTTCAGTTACATTTCAGTGAGGTTTTATGAAAACATTTTTCTTCAGCGTATACAAACCTAGAAACCCAGGGAAATTTCACCTTCTAGAAAGTTATTTTCAAAGCCAGTAAGGAACAAAAAGATTTAGGAACTTGCAGACACTGGTAGCAGCTTGACTACCAGAGAACGAGAGGAGTGGTTCAGTATCAAAGTTCCCTAGTGGTATTGAACTGCAGCAGTGCAAGGCTCTACTCGTGGTTCCTGTAGTAATCTTCAATAGTTTCTGAGTTGAAGTAGACCACGGTGACGGTGATGTCGTCCCTGTACATCCTGGCCAGGTCCTCAGGCAGGGTCAGCATGGCAGCCAGCTTCTCGGGGTCCACCTCGCCGTACTCGTTGCTGCCGATGGCGTGCCGTATCAAGTGGGTGGCGATGTTCTGGTCCAGGGAGGCCAGGCCCTTGCTCTTCCTCTGCAGCAACAAGTTGTGCATGTAACCCAAATTAACTGGTTTCTTAAAAGTCAGTGGCGGTTTCTGCACGTTAAGCTCTGTAAGGTGTCCAGCAACAAGTTTTACAACCTTTTCGTTACTCAGCATCTCCCACAGCCCATCTGAAGCGATAACAAGAAACTTATCTTTGCTCCTTAATTTGTGATATGTGACTTCAGGCTCTGCAGTTAAATAAGGCGGGGTATGGTAGTTTGGAGGAACGTACTGATAAATGTTTAGAGCCTCAACATCACAGCTGTTCTCGAGAATGCTGTGCTGCAATTCTTTACTCCATTTTAATTGCACATCTCCAAAAGCTCTGGAGGGCATGAGAATCCCCAGTAATCTGTCATTCACAAACAGGGTTTTCTCCTCAGATCTAGGATGTTCTCGCTTCAATCTTCTGATTTCAAATTCATCATAGGCATTGTGGTCTCGGGTTAGAGGGAGAGTAGACCATGTTCCATCTTCTTCACAAACCCCTAAAACCGCTCTGCAATCACCGGTGTTTGCCACGTGTAGGTGAACACCGTCAATGTGAGCTACACAAGCCGTTGCACCAGAAAAAGCTACTTGCAGGGCAATATTTCTCATCAACTCGCTTTCCTGAGGAGCCTGAACTTCCAGTGATATGTCTGAGTCTAACCTCTTGAACGCACAAATCATGGCTTCTTCTAAACTAAACCCGGGCTCAGCGTCCAGGTCCAGCAAGTGCTGCCAGTACACGCGGAGGTTTTCGAAGTACTGCGAGGCGATTTCTCGGTACTCTACGTCGCTGGGATGCCTGTGCCACTGCAGGATGGGCCGCACGGGTTTCATGGCCTCCACGGCCAGCTCGATCTCCTCCAGGCTCTGGCGGGACATGAGGGACACGGCGATGTAGTGCAGCAGCCTCTCGCTCACGGCCTGGGCGCAGGCGGCGCCCGCGTGGCCGTCGAACACCCCGAACATCATCCCCGCCGTCTGCAGGCACGTGGCCGCGCTCCGCCGGTCCTCCATGGGGCTGTTGGAGGCCAGCTGGTTGCTTTCAAACCTCAGCACGGAGCTGGCGCTCTTGCCATTCAAATCCAGCGTTCTGTGGGATAGCTCACCCGCTCTGAGTATGTCGTTGATTTGTGCCGGGGACAGCTGGAAAGAGAAGTGTTCTTCCTCGGTGGAAGTGTGTCGGAATGCTCTGGGTAAGGAGAAAGTACTGTCTAGGCTGCAGCTCCCAGCAGGGTAGGGGCATGTTTTGGAGAAAACAAGCTTCCATTTGATCTTGTTTCTGTTTGGGATACAGATGGAGTACCAACGTCCTTTCCCCTGTAAAACAATGCTGCTTCTGACTGAGCTTAAAATCCAGGATGATACAGTTCTTGACATCATAAGTCACTCCAAAAATAGAGCACCTTCCTTCAGTAACACGGAATGTCCTTACAGCCTGGAATAGAAATGTAGGAAAGGGAAAACAATTAGAAAGTTCATAAGAAGCTTTCCATTAAGATATACAAAAGCATGTCTAGATATCTCAGAAATATTCAGAACTTTTTTCCAAGAGATTGCTATAGTTGAGGCATCTTAAAAGTGATACAATTTCCATCACTTAATTATAACCAAGGATATGACTGCTCCTTTTAACTCATCAGAAAAGATAATTTTTACTTTCCAGACCAGTTTTTTTTCCTCATTGTTGCAAGACTAAGAAAAAATGGCAACATTACAAGAAATGTTATTGGAAACTGTACAATGCAAAGCCTCATCTAACATGGCACAGAACACACAGATCCAACGAGCTTGAGAGTAGGGACTTAAGTGACAATTAATGCACAACTCGCAAAAAAGCCTGCTAGAGTACAACTCTATCAATAGACTCGAAACTTCAAACCCAAGAGAAGATAAGTACTTAAACCCTACTGAAAGACTGAAAGATGTGGCCAGTTAATGATTTATGTGAACTACCACGATCCTCACAACTAGAACAAGCCAGTCTATCTTTCCAATTCTGTTACAGCTTATAAGCTCAGCTGTTCTTTTTTTTACCTTCAAGGTCTTAACCAACCTTCAGGCAGGCAGGATCTTTTACACAGCTGAAGGCAGATACTACTGCTGGTTAATTAATGCTTTTTTCACAGCACTGTGCACTTTGGTGCAGTGAAAGCTATAACACAGTTACACTGACAACTTTTACAGGTTCATAATTTGGCTTGTTCGTTGGGAGGGCTATTAGAACAAGCAGCAGTGAACATCTCTGCTGGTAACAGCACTGAAACCTCGGGCACTTCAGCAGCTGAAGCTCTTCCGTTGCCATGGGAGAGGTCCTCACATTGTCTCCTGCTTTCAATAAGGTATTCCAGCTGTGCAATATTCCTAAGTACAACCAGATGTTCACTCACAACAGAATTTTGCCCCATGGATTTGAAAAACTCACTGTATGGCAGCACTGCAAGTACAATTACTCCCAAAAGATCCCACTAGCAGCCACTGAGAACTAGAGTTCTCTGTGAGCTTTCAAACACTTCAAGGTGGCCTGTGACACCACTTGCTCAGGCCAAACACACTACATGCTGCTACAACACCGGTTTTTCAGCAGGGCACTTCACAAGAAATAAGGAGAAACCAGCCAGATCAGATGCATGAAAACGTTTCCAAGAAGTCAGCAGGAAGTAGAAGTGACCTTGAGCTATTCTAAACAGAAGGCCTACTGATACAACCCAAAGACTGCTGAAATCCCATTTGGAACCCAAAGCAATGTGTCACAAAACATTTCTGAAGTGTGCTACCCATTCTTAGCACAGAAAAGAGCAGACAAGCATTCCAACAGACCCCATCACTATGATTCTGGTGACCTGATGAGAACAGGCAAAGACACAGCATAATTTTATTGCTGATGTCAGGAGAGCAGATGGAAAAAGCAGTGCCAGTTCACTGTCCAAGGCGCGCCTGCAGTCTCCTGGGACACTGCATCTCCCAACACACAATGCCTTTTGTTGTACTACAGAAAGAATGCAACCAAAATAATAGGAAGACATCTGACACTGCCAACTCCAGCAACAGCTAAACCCGAAAAGCACCTACAGCCCAAGACAAGCCAAGGTTTGCCAACCTTTTTCAGTCCATTCCTCGTCCCATTTTTCCTTCTTTCTTTTCTTGCCCCTCTCAGCCACATCAGACTGAGACAATGATGACTTTCACATACTTGATCAAAAAGCCCATTGAAACTGTGTTTTAAAGAAACCTCCCCCGTTCCCGCCGGCTGGCTGACAGTGCGAGGCGGTGTGGTTTTCCCCCGGCAGAGTCACTAACACCAGCTAGCCCTGCGCTTGCCTAAGATCAGGGAGCACTGACGAGTCCCGGAGCACTTGTGAGCCAGCCCTGCTCACTGCGTTCCCATCCTCGGGGTCCTCCCCACCCGCAGTGAGCAGACGCTCCTGCCCAGGACGCCCCCGGTAGCGGTGCTAATTAAAGCGATGTGCTAAAGACCATTATGTAAGAGCCAATTATTACATAAACTCGCTCCCGCTCCAGCGCCGGCAATGCTTCCCCGGGGACGCGGTGTCCCAGCGGGGCCCGGGCTGAGCCCGGCTCGCCCCGGCACGGCCCGCAGCTGCCGGAGCCCACAGCGCAGCAGCACCCGCTTTTCCCAATGAATTAACAGATATCCGCTACATTTCGATTTACAGCCTCTCTGAGGGCCCAACAACCCCACATTCCCCTCACGCAACTCTCCTGACACTGCCCACACCCATCCCTCATCCCACACACATCCGGCACACACCCACCCCTCCCCCGCCAGCTCCCCACTGCCCCAGCCCCACACAT
>VZRO01002568.1:165972-176441 GCA_013397915.1 Daphoenositta chrysoptera
GCCGGGCCCGGCCCCGCGCGGCCCTGGCAGCACAATAGCGTGTGCTGGAAAAGGAAGCGAGCGACACGTGTGAGGAAGAAAAAGCACCAGCAGAGGTTTCTTCCTCATTAATAAGGTTCAAACCCACGCTATTCCCTGGAGGGGGGGCCCTCGGCTTTTCGTTTCTTTTCAGTACTATTCCACACTTCAGTGCTGAGGGCACCGGCCGATGAGGCTCAAAATCGCAAAGCTCTTTCGTAATTAATGCGCTATATAAATTATGAAGAACAAAAGGGCTCATTTTGCTGACTCCCCGGTTTTTTGGTTTCATATGACTGCTTGTCTGGGTTAAAATTTCCACTGAGGGCTTCTAAGCCCGGTAATGAGGGGACGGAATGGGCCCAAAGTGCATGGCGGTTAATTAGTAGTTACTGCTGTTAACTGCAGTGGTTACTAAGTAGTCTCTGCTTTAAAACCTCTCACAGTCATTTTTGCAAAAAACAGATGCTCAGAAGTCACAAGAGGCTTTGATATTATCCGTGCATTTTTAAATTTGCCTGGCTCCTTGTACTGAAGGATTTTTTAGTTAAATAATGTGGTGCAAGTATCCTAGATAAGAGTGTTCCCAGGTTATCTCATGTGGAAAGATGCAGATCATTTTCAATGACTCTGAGCTTTCACTTGTTTCTTGTTTTTATTAAAACAATGAAGCATAGCTTCATGTTGCATGGAAGAGCAAACAAAAGAACAGGTCATCTTAACGAAAATTTTCAGAACAGTATTTTAGCACAGGCAAAAAAATACCTTAAGTTTGAAATAATTATTTTATCTGCCTGACAAATCTGCTGGACTGAAAGAGGAGACCCACCGCAGCCCTTACCTGCATCTCTCTGCTCTGTCCAGTGCTCAGATACACCAACAGCAGTCTCTGGATCTCCCCAGGGAGATCTGTCCCGGGCTCCAGGAGCCTTGGGACAGCGCTCCCAGGGATGCCCAGGGTGGAATTGTTGTGGTGTCTGTGCAGGGACAGGGGTTGGACTCGATCACACTTGTGGGTCCCTTCCAACTCAGGATACTCCATGATTCAGTAGTTCTTCCTTTGGACCTACCAATTTTCAGCTTTTGTAACATTTACAAAACCGATAAAGCCTACAGCAGCCTGAAAATGAACCTGACTGCTCTGAGTTTCCTGTGCTCCCACCATGGTTAAATGCTTCTCTTCAGCTGAAAGCTGTAACTTACTGCTCACATGTTCATGCAGTAATTTCATAAATTCATATGCATAAGCTGAAGTGAGTTAGGAACCATGTTAACAGTCCTGCAGGACAAGATGTCCTTTTCACTGCATGTTTTCTAAACACAAGAAGGAATACCATATTCAAATTACTCGACAGGGCTGGATATTAAGTTGAATTGAGATTTAGATTCTGCTTTGGACTGTTTGATTATGCTGATGAACTAAAGTGATATATAATTAAATGAAAAAATAGTAGAAATGCTACTCTCTGATACGATCTGAGGAAAGAAATAGTATTACTCAGGCTTGCAGTATTTTTGCTTTTAGGAATATCTAATAAAAATGGCAAATTTCTGTAGCAACGTTGCTTCGTTGCTATAGTGCTCTATGTTCTTAATTTGCATTGAAAAAATCAGGACTCAAGTTTCTTTAAATAAAACTCAGATTTGGTTTTGTCTTCGCTGATTATAGGGGAGCAAAGTTTAGTCCTGTGCCAGAAGAAAATCCTTACCTGTATTTATTAGAAAATGAGTCTAATTCCAGATACTGTATTAAGATACAGCTATAGGTGAAAGGGTTAAGATCATTGTACTTGGGCATTGGGTATACTGAGGCTAGAATAAGATACACTACCCAGTGTAGAAGCTGGCTGAATAACTTGGCAAGAGATAGGGAACAAAGCTTGCAGAAATGAAGGACAAAACGTTCTAAAACCAGGACAGAAACTGCTGAAACAGCTAAGAAGAGACTGCGCATTCCTAGGAAAGAAAGGTGAAAAGTGCAAAGCGAGGAAGAAGATGCAGCCTTCATCAAACGAGCACCCAGCCTTCCTCAGCAGGGCCGACCAGGGAGCACCGCGCCTGCGCTCCGCGTGTGCTACTGGTAATAACGAGTTCTAGGAATTAGTTTGCATAACCACACCTCTTTTCGGGAAAACAATGAATGTGCATAAATTGCAGTCATATATTGTAATCTGCTGTGTGCCTGGGGTGTGTGTGTTAGGAGGAGCGATTCCCCAGGCACTCAGGACGCTGGATAAAGCAAAAATCCGCTTCTTGGACTTGTCTCAGAAGTGTCTCTTGGCCTGGTTTGGGGCGAATCACGGGTTAAAATGTAGCAAATGGCTATACTTAGATCTTTCCAAGGAACAATTTCATCTGCTGACTTGTACAGTCAGCAGCTCTGGTTTTCTTTGGAAATGCATTCTTGTACTCATTTCTGTGTTCTTGTGTAGGCCAGACTGCACTCTTTGGGGTTTCCTTCTTTCCTATGGAACATTATTCTTCCCCCCTCCTTGTTCATTTGGACAACTATCTGTGGCTACTTTGGTGCAATTTAAACAACTTCTGCTTCGAGTTGCCCCTCATCCCCACTGCCTTCACAGCAGGTGCTAGCATGGATTACTTTCCATGACCTCACTGATATTCAGGAAAAGTCTGGGACTTCTGATGCTTTGTAAACATTTCTTGTTATGGGGACACACAAAGATCAGAACCACCAAATAAGCCAGATATCCCTAAGAAAGCAAGCCATAAATTGGACTAATATTTCTAATAAATAGCTATTCCTTTTGTCAAAAAGCTGACCAGTAACAAAAAAGTTTGAATCCAAAGAAAACCAGTAAACTACTACTAAAAGTTTCCTAGTTTTCAGAAGTTTTTCTTCAATAAAGAGAGACTCAGCCTAGTGATACAGATTAGAAAACAGCCATAGATCCAAACCCTTTGGAAACTTGTGAACAGCCAACGTGCAAAGGAAGGTGGGTCCTTTGAATGAATTGTCTCTCTGGCCCATCTTAGTGAACGCAGACTGAGCTTTGTGCTTTTTGCACAAAAACCAGCTTCTGGAAAGGAAACACAGCACTAGCACACAAAACACCTTCCTGCTGAGTGCCTTTAAGAATCTCCACTGTTTGCTGGCTGTATCTGCCCTGTGAATAGTGACATTTCACCTGCTGTATATGGCATTTTGGATTTTCAAAAATGGCAAATTGGCACCGCAGATGCAGAAATCTCTTATTATAAACAAACAAAACCCACAAACAAATGAAGAAATCAAGGAGGCTCTAGGTCTGTTAGAGCAATTGCATTTTCTAGTTTGGTTACAGCTATTTCCAGTCTGATCTTCCTAGGTAATCCTAACCAAACACTCATATGCTAGAAAAGAAGTCAAGCTACAAGAAAGATGGATGAACAGAGGTAAACACCATGAACAATTGTGGGAAAAGTGCCATTCCAACTCTCCAGCTTCACTTAGCCTCTCCTGTTGCAGCAGAGGCTGAGCAGTGTCTGGAGTTGCAGGGGTTAATCTGAAGACCCAGTTTAAGTCAATGTAATTGCACTGGTGCAAAGGTCTTTCCAGTTGCTGTAATGGGATCTGAACTCTACATGGATCATTTTTATTGCATGTTGCTTACAAATTGGTTTAAGTTAAACTGACACAGATGTTCATTAAGGTTCTGTGCCACTGTAAGAGTAAATTTACATTTCTTGGGGTCACTGTTCAAGTACAGGAAAGTCTTGTGGCTTGGGAAGAAGTGCTCATGTGTAAAAAAGTGATTATATTCCTTTCCTCTCTCTTCTTCCACCTTCTCCTCCTCCAACAGACAAACAGGGTGAGCTGGCTCCTAAATTTCTATATTTAATATTCCACTATATTGATATGATATTAAATGATTTGCATTACTGTGTTGCTGTTCACAATCTGGAATAAGGTGCTGAAATTTTATTAATTTCAAATGCACTGCAAGTAGAGCATAAATGGAACATCAGAGGCATGAAAGTTCCCTGCCTTAGCTGTGCAAGTTGGGATTACTTCTGTGCAAGTCAGTCAGGTTCCATCCTCTGCTTTACTTTCCTCAGGGTAAATGAGAAAAAGTGTGAGCCCCCCACTCTCCCAGGCAGAGTAGAGACAGTGCTTTGATGCTCGGTGCTGTTACTAAATGGTTTCTTCTGCATGCAGAGGAATTCAGAGAGGAAAACAGCTACACTGAGGTATGAGATAACATTCCATTTTCTTCAAGCTTATCTCTGTTTTTTTCCTGAAATGCTCTCTTTTTTATCTTTCTGACCTTTGAACTCTGCCAAAAGCACCATCTGGTGTTGAGGTACCTTGCAAAACTTTTCTTCTGATGCTTATATGTGGATTAATTTACACTCATCATGAAATGTATCATTATAAATCTGCTACATCATAGCAACTGCATGATGGAAACTGCCTAAAAATCTTTCTGCTTTCAAGAGATTGGGGAAAAACCCCGAAGTTGAACTGTAACTACAGCTATTAAAGTTTAAAAGCTAAAGTAAAGAGAGTGTGCAGTTCACCAAGCAGAGGGTATCTCTGCTCAGCAGTGAAATGAGGAACAAGAAATTGTAACTGGTTTATCGAGTTTCTTTTGTCAGACTGATTTTTATCTGAGAAGAGTTTCAATGACTACATACATAGAGCCAGCAAGGGGTTTTCAATTACAATCACTCATCTCTTTAAAAATTATTATTGTCAGAGTTAAATTCTCCTATCTGTTGTATTTTTACTAAATGGGCCTTAAAAATGATTTTAAGATTGTGGCAAGAAATGGAAGGAAAGCCACTAGATGGCATTTTTAATCCAGCTTTTACAGCTGTGCAAGTTCAGTCGCTGTCCCAAATGTGAGGCCTCTGTTCTCTCACTCAGGGCAGCTGCAATCCCAGGAGAAGGTAAGTGAATTCTTGCTGGAATAGTTACAGTCAACTCCTGTTTTTCCTTCAACACACTTGGTAAAAGATAAGGATAGCTCATGTTTTAGAATCGTTCAATCTCAAAATAAATGAAGCGCATTAAATAGGTGTTTATACAATACAATATTTCTGGGGTTTTATTGGATGATCAGGGTCTCAAGAAAAAAAAAAGAATATGAATTCATTTTATATTTTACTTCACTGTGGTAAAAATAGATGATGTTCTTCCATCCAACAACCAAAAAAAAAAAAAAACAAAACCCAAACAACCAAAAACCCCTGTCAGTAAAATCAAATTTATTTCTGAAGGAAGGTACAGTTCAGTTTCTCCCTGGAACTGAACACCTTGGGGCAATGCAGCATTTAAAGCTCTTTGCAATAGCTAAGCTTTTACAATAACCTTGTAAGCTAAACATTATCCTTCTGTTGTTCATGACTAAACCACCCTCAAAGAAGCTTAAGTACTGTGTGCAGGGTCACAGAATGGACACGTTCTGGGCATAAATAAACTTTTTTTTAGATTGAGGAGGTGGAGCTGGGGAAAAATGGACAAAGTTTCAGTCCACAAGCCCTCTTTACCTACTGCAAGAGACAGGGAGCAGAAACCTACTCCTGTACAAACACTGAAAATGCTGATTTTGACCTGCTCTGTGAACACCTGTACTAATATTAATGCAGCAGCACTGGGATAGTTTGATTGTGCTACATATGGTAAAGAAGATTGGTTATATTTTAATCAAGAAAGTATTTTATATTTGCCCCAAATAAAGTTTTTTTGCTATCAAAATGTAAGGTTTTTTGAAAGACTTTTTACATTTTAGAAGGCATCTCTTCATGTAAATTTTAACAGGGACATGAGATTCATGATAATAATTTAACTCTGGGCAAGAAGTCATTCAGGGTATACAGTATGTCAGAACTTAAGTGAAAGGATTAAGCTGAAACAGAAACTGTTAATCCCAAAAAATGGTAAGAACTGTGATATAGACTAAAAAGAGATGTCAGACATAACTTTTAGAATTTAAAAACATGCCCACAAACTTGGGAGGAATAACTCTTATCTGTACTTAGATCATTCCACTGTAGCTTAGTCAAGGTTTCTATAGAACTGAAGGTAAAAAATCAAAGCATTCCTCAGTCCAAAAGAGATGTGTCAGTTGAAAACATCAAACATCCTTTCTGTTAATGGGAATCCAAGAAAAATAGTGCTGTAAGTAGGGAGAGGTGGGTCTTCTCAAAATAAAAGATGAAGGTATGCACGTATGATTTTAAAGTCTCATTTATTTCATTTGTTAAAGAAATTAAGATACATTAAATAGAGTTTCTGCAATACCAGTTTGCATTACTAGCAAAGTTACATTCATAATAGCTAAAACCATTGCATTTTGTAAGGATTTTCCATTGCCTTTAGCATCTGCTGGATAAGAGTCTCACATCTAAAACAATGCTGAATTAGCCCTCACAACAGCCCTGTGAGGTAGAGGTCTGCGTTACCCTCTTTTTACATAAGAGGAAACTGAGAAACAAAGTTTTAGGTCAGTGTACCAGAAAAACCACAGAGATTTGAGGAGCAGAATTCTTGTCTTTCATTCCTTGTACTGTGCTCCACAGCTCGTGTCTTCCTTCCTTGAAGAAAGGGGAGCAGCCCACAGCAGCTGCTGTTCTCCCTTCTCCCCACTTTCCTTGGCGTTGTACATCTTTGATTTCTCCATCTCAGCTGATAAGACGTGATCAACATCAGCGATTTCTACCTGAACTACACGGACAGAACAGACCATGTGAAGCCCAGAACTAAAGTAACTGGGAGTTGACTGTGGGTAGTCACAGAGAACATCACAGTATTGAGTACCAGAGCTGGAGTTTTGTCACTGAGCTGCAGAACCAACACGTGGCTTTTCTAAAGCAACTTTTGCAGAGGTAAAAGGACTCCGGAGCGCTGAAGCCTCGTGTGTGCAGGGAGCAGCCCTACCAGGCAGCCCTGGGGCAGGGAGGCTCTGTGCAGCAATGCCCACTCAGGGCAGACAAGATCTACCCATGTTAGGTCCCTAAAGGAAACAAAAGACCTGCTTTCTGTAGGGCAGACGCCGAAGGAGGTCGCATTGCAGAGCATAGCACTGAACTGAGGTAGAATCTGAACAACTGAGGACCACAGAACACACCCGGATCACTACAGAGGAACTCTTCAACCAAACTGGCCCTGACCAGGGCACTGTGGTCCCGTGCTCTGCATGGGCTGAAAGGATAAATACCTAAAAAACACTGTGCAGTAAACTGCTCTGCTTTTCAACACAGCATGACATTGTTATTTTCATTCTAAGATACCATCTTAGAACAGTAGATTTCAAACATATATTTTTCATACCAGGGCCTACTTGAGGCAAGTAAAGAACTTTTTCTAGTGCCGCTCATACACTCTGTCATCAGCCAGCAAGAATACAGTGAAAGCAATCTTTAACTCAGAGCTCAGCAAATGCTAACAACAGATCAGTAAGGAAAATTTAAGTCAGATTTGTCCAAAATTCTTGATTACTGTTTCCTCATGTATTAAATGAGAAAATTAGAAGTTGTAGCCATCAGCACTAGTAGATCACTACATAATTCCCCATTTTCTATCAAGTTGGATTTTAATTTCATTTTAATTTCATAGAGTTTCAGGTCGTGGATAACAACCTACTACACTCAGCTATCACTTATATTAAATAGTGCTGGTTAAAAAGATCTCATTTCTCCGAAGAATGAGCACTTCAAATAAAATACAAGGCCAGAAGATTGTTCCCCTCCAAGCAGAAGGTTCATGGAAATGCCTGTCTTGTGTGTTCCATGAGTGGTCTGAAGAGCAGAGTTTCTGTTTATAGTATCTCACACATGGAAGCTCTTGGATATCTCAGGACCATTATCAGCTTTCTTCAGGCCTTGAAGGAAGCTCGAACAATTCTCCCCTTCAGAGGCTGAGGGGGGCGAAAATTATTGGCCATTTGGATCCTCTGGTCTTCCTCACCAGTGAAGAGCAGCATGCGGAATTTCTCCAGCTGGAAATTCAGGGGAGACAATTCACTGCTTAAGGGGGCAACCAACAGTAATGTTGACTAAAGGAAGTATTCAGTTTATTTTAATCATTTAATGAAACGGGTTCAAACAAAACTCCTAGAGAGTATTAAAAGAAAGTAACAGAAGCCCTGAGGATTGAACAGGCTGAATATTCATAGACTTTTAACTTAGCCTCATTCCAAATCAGAACAGTCTTTGCCTGCTTATCCAGCATTGAATCCTACAAGAACTGAGAGTATCAGAAGTTTACCTGTTTCACAGAGATTCTGATGGGTTCTTTGAGCACTATCCATGTCACACTCTCATTAAGGGGTGGCGTTGTCAGAGAACCAAGGTATGTCCAATAATCGAGACTCGGGGGCAGGAGACATTTAGGGTTGAAGCCTCTAAACTGAGCTTTTGTTCCCTGGGAAAAGAAAATGGACTTGAAATTTATCCTTTTACTTTTAAGTGCAGGTTAAATAACTTTTTTGAAAGACAAGAAAATGTTAAACTAACATTAAAAATAGGGGAAAGGAGAAGTCTGTAAAGGTTTGGCTGCCTTATAGCAACTGTTAGCCGAAAGTAGATGGAAAGTGTGATGCCTAATGCTGGCTTACTGGACTTTGAGGTCTTGCACAATTGTCTCTGCCAAAATTCACCTCCTGTCACAACAGGCCCAAAAATAATGCAGGAGGTGTGTTCTGTATATAGTGTTCAGTGTGAGCTATAGATAATATAGAGAGAGTTCCTTGGCAGAGTTCCTTGTCTCATTACTTGCTATTTTTTATTCTTCTCGTCTATTTTAGTAGAAAAATTTAAATCCTATAGTCATTGTCTGCTATGGTAAATATTGACTTAAAAAAAAAAATCAAACCTTCAATTCTAAAATTAGAGGAAGGTGGATTGATAGAGGAAGATACATCAACCAAAAGATTGTAGAAATAGAAGGAGGTGCTGCCTAAAGTAGTGATTGCCTGAAGTACACAGTCTAGAGCACGTAGGAGCATCCAAAAGGGTCTCAGTCACTCAGAAAACACTTTAGGAACAAACTGACTCTGGACCTCAGTGAGATCCTCCCTGACAGAGCTCTGCAGCAAAGACAAACAGGCAGCTTCCACTTGTTCCAGCCTAGGCTCCATGGAAAAGGATTATTTTGCTGAGTCTAAGACCTGAGCCTCAAGGGTCATGGAGCTGTTGATTTTAGATCTTTTGGGAAAAGCAGAACCTCTGGATGACCAGTGGGGTCAGCACAGCCTTGTGAGGCACCTGAGATTAGAAAATAATATGAACTTTGGAGGGGAAGAAGAAACTCCAACTACAGTTATGTTCTAGTTATGGGAGGATCTGTGCATGGGTGGTTTTCATTTTTGTCTCAAACATGTACATGAGCATGACTTTAAAGGATATCCCAGAAGCAAATTTAAAGAGCTGAGAACTTACTTTAAATTTTACCATATACAAAGCATCAGTGAGTCTGTTCATACTGGCATGTTCTTTTCCAATCTAAAATAATGGAATAGACAGGTTAAATAAGAAGGATTACAACTATGCTTTAATTAGGTGTTGTTTTCTTACCCAAATCTTAACATTCCTACCAAAGTACACCAGCAATTTGCAATACATCAATGCTTTCAGTAAGTCATCTGTTTTCCTTAAGCACTTCTTAAATATGTGGCATGGTCTTCAAACACTTTACAGCATAATGCTTTTCATCATGTAAACATGCTATTTTTGCAATTCTTACCTCCAAGAAAACACCAACTACTGCCAAGCCATCTGGAGCTGCTGCTGCCTCTCCAAATGTTGCATATTTTCTGGCATTCCAATGAACTAAGTGGAGCTTTAAAGAAAAATAATAAATAAGAATAAATTAGTGATAGAAGCCGTGAATGTGGTTTCTTGTTGACGGCACTAACAGTTGTTCATAACAATGGATTTGGGTCAAAGGCATTGCTGAAGAAGTTCAGTCTTTTGGACAGGTCCATGAGCGTGGGCAGGCACTAGGCAAGTTTTCTGTAACAGCCCACACTGGGGTGGCATGGCCAGGCTTTGGGAGTGGGAGGCTACAGGGGTGGCTTCTGTCAGAAACCGCCAGAAGCTTCCCCAGCTCGTGATCACAAGGAAGGGACCCAGGCTGGAGCAGCTCCTGAAGGACTGACTGCAGCCATGGAAAGGGACCACGCTGGAGCAGCTCCTGAAGGACTGACTGCACCCATGGAGAGGGACCAGGCTGGAGCAGCTCCTGAAGGACTGACTGCAGCCATGGGAAGGGACCAGGCTGGAGCAGCTCCTGAAGGACTGACTGCAGCCATGGAAAGGGACCAGGCTGGAGCAGCTCCTGAAGGACTGACTGCAGCCATGGAAAGGGACCAGGCTGGAGCAGCTCCTGAAGGACTGACTGCAGCCATGGAAAGGACCAGGCTGGAGCAGCTCCTGAAGGACTGCAGCCCATGGGAAGCTCTCAGGCTGGAGAAGTTTAAGGAATTCACTGTCTCCTGTGGGAGGGA
>VZRO01002569.1:0-88956 GCA_013397915.1 Daphoenositta chrysoptera
AAATGTCCCTCTCCATCTTCCTTTTTTGCATCTGTACCTCCTCTTGTGAAATACTTTGGTACATCAAAGCAGTAAGAACAGTTTTTCACCTCTGCACGTAAGCACTAATAAATCCGTGGTGAAGAGCTGTAGATTACTGATGTGATAACCAGAAATGCTGCAGTCCCCGGTGTTTTTAGCACTTGTCAGTATCCACCAACATGAATTTTGGAGCCCAAGGTCTGAAACATTGGCCAGAGTGGGTGCGTGTGAGCACTGGGTTTGCATACACAGGTGGGGAAGCAGGAGGCATGTCCAAGGGCAGCATTCCGGCAGGAACCTGGCTGGGAAAGGATGTGACCTGTCACAGGGCCTGGGGGTGGTTGCAGCTGGGCTGGAAGCCCTCGGAGAGCTTCAGAAGGGAGAGGAATTGCCGGTGTCTCGAAGGGACAGCCACGAGGCTCTGCGGGAAACCGGGCACTGGTTTTTGTTCTCTGAGCAGTGTTTGATCTCTGCACACCGAAGCCAAGCCCCGGACACCCCCCCGCTGCCCGGGACGTGCGGTGGGCAGCGCTCTTCGCAGCGGGGAAAGGCCGGGCAGCCCTGGCTGCTCTAGGGGCACGGCGAGAAGGGGAAACAAAGGGTCCCGCTCCCAGAAACCGACCTTCACCCCCCGGCCGCACGCTCGGCCTCTGCCCCACGCACCCCGCGCTTATCGCCGCAGCCTTGGCCGCCGCGGGGCCGGGCGGGGAAGTGCCGCCCGCTGCCGGGGGAGCGCGGCCGAGCGGAGCGGACGGGGCAGGGAGGGGACGGGGGTGGAAAGCAGGCGGGAGGCGGGGAGGAGGCCGGCGCTGGCTGCGGGCAGCGGGGCGGCTCCCGATAAAGGGGCGCCGTGCCGGGGGGCGGCGGTGCGGCGGCGATGGCGTGGGGGTGCGCGCTGTGCCTGGCGCTGGCGGGAGGGGCCCTCCTGGCGCTGCTGGTGCAGCTGCTGCGCTGGCTGAGGGCCGACGGGGACCTCACACTGCTCTGGGCCGAGAGGTGGGGGAAGAAGCCAGGTAATGCCGCCCGCCAGCAGCCCCGGCAGGGGACCGCGGTGGCGCCGGGGGCGGGCGCGGGGCGCTCCGCAGACGGGATGGCGAGGAGCACAGGGGTGCTGGTGGCACCAGCTGTCCCGTGGCGTTATCTATAAAAATACCCCAAAAGTGTGATTTACCTGCCCTTTACCTGGATAAGGCGCGTGATACCCCTCGTGCCGGCCAAGCAGCTCCCAAAAAGCCACCTCGGGGCACCCGTGAGCTCCCGCGGGTCTGTGCCGAGGGCTGACTCGTTTGGCCCAAAACTGTTTGTTTTTCACAGTTTCTGGGCAGGTTCCCGGTCCTGGCAGGGCCCCGCGGAGCAGCTGAGGCTGCGGCGAGCGCTGGGCACAGGAACAGTGTGGAAATAAGACTTGGGAAGGAAGGGACGAGGGTGCCTGGCCCGTGTGGCCAGGACGAGTGGCTTTGTAGCCTGTTCAGCTTCTGCTCCAGCCTGTTCTGACATCTTCAAGCAGATCTTGTGTTCACAGGGGTGTCGAAAGTGTTTACGGTGAAGTAAACACTATTATTAATGTTTGGGCTAGCTGGGTTTCCTCTTCCGTGAATTGTGCCCTGAAAAGCGCCAGGGACCAGCCCCGGCATGCGATGCTGTCAGGGACCGCACACTGCATCTCTGTAAGATGCTGCCTTTGTCACCTGGGGGACAAAAGCTCAATTAAATACTGTCAGACGGGCACTTTCAGTTCTTGCTCGTGTTGAACTTTCTATTCTGAGTGCAATTCTCCCTATTTCTGGACAAAGATCTTTAGAAATCATAGGTTTTGTTTGCTTAGTAGAGGCTTTTGGTCAGAAAGTGCACAAATATGTGAATATCCACCTGCTGTGGTGATTTGTGGCTGCTGTGAGCTGCTGGCTATGGGTGCTTGAGGTGGAAGTGGAGAGTGGGGACAGAAGCTAATTGGAAAAAAGGTGGGATGAGAGACACTATGGGATGTCCTATGTGGGAATTGAAACTGACTGTTGGGTTGAGAGAGGGAGAAGGGACTGCATCGAATGAAGGTGGATCAGGAATGGTGGAGTGAGGGTTTGAGCCTGGGACCATGATTCCTTAGGGGATGGTGGCACAGGTGAAGTGTGACATTCAGAGCAGCTCGAGAGAAGAGTAGGACAAACTTGAGACATCCTTGTCTCTTGCTCTCAGTAGAAGCTTCCTGCAGATATGCACGCTTGTCTGTTCTCCACAGATGGATTAGCACATGTAATAAAGCTCTAAAAATTACTAAATTTAGATCAGCATGAACAATCTCCTGTAGCTCTTTGGGAACGCAGCCCAAAGTTTTGTATGAACTCTGTCAGAGTTCCCTTGGTGTAAGAAAACTGTGAAGTCTCCGTGTGTGGACGTTGTAAAGAACGTGGAAAGAATCAGGGCAGAGAAGTGAGATAAATCTTGACTAATCCAAACAGAATTGAAGGTTTGTCCCGAGGCATCTGTGTGCAACACACATCAAGATGTAGGAGCTCTCTTGGATAGACAAAGTGTTATTTGAATCTACCCTTCAGAATTATTATAGCCTGGAAACCCTTTAAGTAGTCTCTAAAAATTCCCATGTAAAGACCAATGAAGTAATTTTGTGATGGAATTTCTTTAACATGTAATACAAGAAGAATCAGGCAGAAATTTGTCAGCATAAGAGGTGGGCTGTGTTTTGGCCACCTCCCCTTTCCCCCCAGCCTCTGTGCTCGTAATTAAGTAAAATATATAGCTGAAATGGTACCATTTAGCAAAACAGGTATGAAAAGAAAAGAGTCAAACACTAGAAAAGAGGTTTAATTAAATATATTCTCCCTTTTCCCCATATTGTGCGTGGTATGTAGGGTGCCTAGGTAAATAATGTGTGGATCCCTTGATTTTTAATTAACGCTGTTATTAGAGCTATCACTCTTGCAGTCATTGTGTTATATTGTGTTATCACTTCTACAACATTATTATGGGTGTTGAAGTTTTTGGAGATGAAGGTATTCAGCAGAAAGTGGACTGATCTCCTATGTTACTTGTGCTATAAACTATAATTCCAAAAAAAGGACTTAATATAGGTAAGACTGGTTCTAATTCAATGGTTCAATTTTATAGGGAAAATTGACTTTTGGATTTATTCACTGGCAGGTGCTAGATTGCTTCCCGTCCTCTGAATATGTGTGTGGTCAGGAGAGGAGGGGTTTTGGGTGCTGGATGCCTTTCCTTCCGTGTTCTGTTTCATTGGGTGTACAGAAGTCACCCTAAACCCTGTGCTTTTCACAGGCAGCTTAATATTATCAAGCTAAGAGGAAACGTTCCATGTACGAAAACCCTGCTCTTAAATTTAGGAATAATGGTATGATTCTTTAGGGCTCTAGAGTGGATGTTCTGTTTTAAACTTCCCCGCTTCAAATATTTTTCCTGAAAGAAATGACATGGCAACCTTGTGCTATAAGAGCTATAAAATATTGGGAAAAGCCTCCAAAAAGAGCTGCAAAACAACTTTATGGATTACTTGCAGTGCTACTCAGTTCAGCCTCTCATTTGTTATGCCTTGTAGCACAGAAGTTAATGGTTAGTAATAGAATAATCTGCTTTTATTTTTTAATTTGGCATGGTTAATTTTTAAACTTATTTCCAGTAACAGCAGGGCATTTATTCTGGAGCAAAGCTGATGGTTTCGTACTCGTTCTACACCAGCATTTGAGGTTTCCCATTATATTAACTCTCAGTAGCTCAGCGCTTGGTAACGATCAGCTCTGGGGAAGCAGTGGGAAAACTTTCCTTATCTCAGTTAATTATTCTGTTCACAGAACAAGATCCTGAATAACTGCTGTGAAGCTGCCTGCCCAAGACAGGTTGGGAGCAGGGAAACTAAGTGGTAGGAGGAAGTGGATTTGTTTTCAGTAGGAAGAGGAATGAGTGTGGTAAGCAGGGTTGAAATTATGTCCATGTGTTGTTTTGTTCATGTAGTGTTTGTCTGCTTGGGTTTTCTGCAGAAAAAAAAAATGTAGTTGGAGAGGAAAACTCCCATGTTTATTGTGATTAATTCTATAAATTAGGAATATATTGGAATAAAACTGTAGGAAAAGAGTGTGAATAAGCTTTACAGACAGCAGCCATTTGTTCTAAGGATGAACACAGTGGATATTCCTACCATGTCAGGAACATCTCTTTCCACCTCTCTAGTTCATAACCTTAGAATACATCTCTCCTTTGGGAAGTGGCTCCTGTTGCTGTTGTTAGTGTTTTTAGAAACAAAAAACTCCAAACAATCCCAAACCACAAAAGCTTGGCTTTGAGGGGGATTTTTCTTTGGCTGAAATACAGTCAGCTTAAGAAAAGACAAATAATAGTTACTGCCAGCCCCACAAAGTCAAGCTGAGCTCTTATAGTCAGTCTTGAGTGCTCACTGCTTTTGTCTGAAGGTAAAGGGTTTTGGTGCTGGTCTCTTTTTGGGATTTGTGTCATTAAGGGTCTAAAAGCAGAAATTTGAAACACAGTGTGGTGTAGAGAGAACCAGGAACTGATCACTGGAGAGAGCAGGAAGTAAAAGCAGTCCCAGCCACAGTGAAAAAAGAGTATTTTTGCTAAATGAAATGAGTGGTTAAGTTTCAGTGATCTGAAAAATGCTGTTCTGACCCTTTTCAGAATGGAAGTGGCTTTAAGTCTCAGGAACTGCATTTGGCTCTGTTATTTGAACTATGCCATGAAATCTGTCTTGGTTGGCTAGATGTTGGAATCCACAAACTTGAGAAACAGAGGGAAGAGCTCCTGTCAGCAGTGCTCTGAGTGAGTCAGACTTTCCCCAAGACTGGTATTCATTGCAGCCGATCTTGAGGAACACAGACACGCGTCAGGCAACGATTCCTTCTGGAAAGTGCCCTGATATTTGTGATTCTTCATCCCTAAATCACGTTCTGGAATTAATTGAGTGATTTTCCAGCCATCTGGTATTTGATGATTTTGGATATATGTCTGGAAAACTAAGGCTTTTCCCAGTGCCCAGGTGTACCACGGAGTGGGAATGATTGTAGACAAGTGGGAACAGGCGCACCAGCAGAGGAGTAAAAGGAGTAAGATACTCTTATTTTTACTACAGGTTAAAAAGCTTGTCAGGGCAGGAGCTGTGAGTACATGGGGAATTCACACATGAACTTGCACCTTGGGAACTCTGTGTACTGTGCCCTGGCCAGTGCAGGAGCTAACCTGCATTAGATACAAAACAAAGTGCCTGAACACCCATTGGGGTTTTGCTGATTAGCTGTCTTTGCTCAGAGAATTTTACTCTGTCAGCGACTACTCTGGAACATTTTTTTGGGATGAAAACATTATTTGGAAAGATTTGCTTAGGCTTTTGTTTGTATTTGCAATACAGTAATGGTTTCCTGTCAATTCCAAGAATTCTCTTCTCCCTTTTCCTCTGAAGCTGTTTTTGATGAGGTTAGTGGAATTGTCATATGTGGATGGCCTGCAGAAATGCAATCCGATTTCTTCCATCAGGTAAATAACCTGTGTTTATTCAGATTAGCCTTGGAACAAAGTTCAAATGGCAACAGAACAACTATGAACAATTTCACAACTGCGTGTGACTAAAAAATAAAGAAGTCAGGATTTTGTAATACCCCCCAAAATGAGCATATTTCTTAAAAACAGCACCAGATTACACCCCTGCAGTGAGTTAGATGCTTATCCTAGCATTGGCAATGTGTGAACTGCTGTCTTGATTCTTTTGATAGAACATGAACTGCGTGGCAAAGTTGTCTGGGTGACAGGAGCCTCAAGTGGCATCGGAGAAGAATTGACTTACCAGCTGGCAAAGCTGGGAGCCTTGCTTGCCATCTCTGCCAGAAGGGAGGATGAGCTGCAGAGAGTGAAAAAGAAATGCCTTCGTAAGTACAACTTAGCATTTCATGCAAGCAGTTCCACCCTTGCTGGGCTGGAATTGCCACAGGAACACTAACCCACATATCACAACAATAAATTTAATGATGAAAGTCAACTTCATCATTCATACCAGAGCTGGTATCTTCTTTTTGTGAGCGAGGAGCCTTTGTATAGACGTGCGTTTCAACTTCCTACACACGCCACTGTTACCTAAAAATCTCATTATCACTTGCAAGTGCTCTTGAAAGGTACTAGATTAAGAAATGGAATAAGTACTGTGGGGAATGGAGGAAACAATCTCAGGAGCATCATCCTGTAAAGAACCAAACCATGTAGCTGCTTGCTACTGAGAAATCTTCTTCCTTCAGGTTTGTGCACATTACAGGCAGAGAGACAACTGACTTTGCTCTTTGGAAAATGGACTAATAAAAGTGTTCAGAAAAAGTTGATCTAAGACTGTGTAAGAAAGAGGATCTCCTGTAATCAAGAGGAAAAAATGTGAAGCAAAATATTTAACTATTCTAGTTATCTTCCAGTTAGTTTTCATATGCCTGATTAGTCAGAAGTCTGGCTTCATTCCTCCTGTTTCTCTTTTTGTCTCCTGTCTTCTGGCTTGGCAGCAAGAAGAATAGGCAGTTAATTCACACTGATAAACAGAGGGTTTGAACATGATTAATGTCATACATTTTTTCCATTTTTTGGAGTATTTTATGTGGAATGTATTATCACACCGACAGTTCAGTCTTAGAAATGTTGACAGAATGTCCACAGTCTACTTGGAATGTGTACTAGGGAATAATCAGATGTTTTTCTTGGATTAGCACCTAAACATGCCTAGAAAGCTGAAAGTTGCAGCAGCCTACTCAGAAAATCTTTCAAGGAACTTTCAAAAATGCACAACTCCTTAGTTTTATTTTCTGAGGGCTCCAAAGAGAAGTCACTTAAAGAACTTCATATTTGAAAAGAAGTGAGGGACATGTGATGACAGCATGGTTACATGGCAGTCATGACGAAATCCCAGTGCTGTGTGTGTACAAGTCTGCAACACCATTTGCGTCTGTGGCTGTTTGTTGTGATTGCAAAACTCCTAACACGAGATAGGCTGGCAGCAGCTGCAATCCTGGATAGGCACTTTCAGGAAACACTTGTGTCATGTCCTAAGGAATATTCAGAAATATTATTTCAAGTGATGGGACCAAGAGCATGGATTTATCTGAGATGATTTCTGCCTCTGCCAACTTTCAGTGATCCTGTGAATGTCTGAGCTGTGCCACACACAAGCTTGAAAGTCTTATGTAGCCCTGTGCTTTCCAAATATTTGCTATTGAACTTTAACTGAAGGTCTGATTAGTAGGAATATTGGAAAATCTTCAGTAACAGGGAAGCATAAAGGCAGGAGGTGACAGGACAAGGGGGAATGGCTTTAAACTGACAGAAACCAGGTTTGGATTAGATATTTGGAAGAAATTCTTGCTTTTGAGGGTGGCGAGGCCCTGGCACAGGTTGCCCAGAGAAGCTGTGGCTGCCCCACCCCTGGAAGCATCCAAGCCCAGAATGGATGAGGCTTGGTTTAACCTGGGATAATGGAAGGTGTCCCTGCCCATGGCACAGGGGTTTAGAATGAGGTGATATTTAAGATCCCTTCCAACCTAAACCATTCTGTGATTCTAAGATAGTTACTTCATGTTTTCTACAGCCAGCTTTTGAGTAGTGGAAGGTAGTAATTGGACCCACTTCCACTCTTATCCTTTGCTTCTCAAGGCTGTGTAAATCCAACTTCCACCCCTTTCCTTGACTGTTACGTGTGCCAGCCTGCCTAACCAATTTAGAGGCCCTATACTACACTATCTTCAGTTTATCAGTATTTGTTTTGAGCTAGGGGATCCAGAATTAGACACAGTGCTCTAGGTTAAATCTTAGAATGCTGTGTAGAAGCTCTTAAAAACCACGTTTCCTCAGTCTGCTTTTATGAGTGCAGCCCATTAGCATTTGTCATTGCCAGAGCCAGTTGCTGGCTTGCCTTCAGCTTGCTGCTGTCCTTCCATCAGGACCCCAGGACTTGTTTGGAGAGCTGATCCCTGACCCTTTGGATGCTGGCCTGCAGTACTGCAGAGCATTGTCCTGTCCCAGGTGTGAAAATCTGCATTTTAATTTATTGAACTTAGTGAGCTTTGTCAGACTATTCTTAGAGCTTGTTAAGGTGCCTCTGCATGGCAGTCCTGCCCTCCAGCAACTGCTCCTCTGAACTTGATGTTAAATCAAAATTTTATGAAAACCTGTGGTTTTTTTCCCATCATCTGGGTCATTAATGAAGATATTCAAGCATATTGATCATGGCAGGATACCACAGCTGATCACAAAAAGCAATTGAGTTGGTCAGGCAGTATATGGCCATGCTAAATCCATGATGGCTTCTCCCACACACCTTCTTGTCCTTCACTTACTTGGAAATTACTTTCAGGAGGAATTGCCACGTAATTTTCCCAAGGACTGAGGTTAGGCTGTGTGACACTGGGTTTTCTCCAGTCACTGAGGAGCTACTCCTCTTACTGTCAAAGAGGAGTGACATCAGTCAGCTCTTGTAAATCATGGATATATGTATCGCCCTGCTTGTACGTGCATTTTGTCCCTAATTTGTCTGACTCTGGTAGTGTTTCTTTCCCCAGAGCATAGCCTCAGGAGTGTGGGACACTTAAGAGGAGATCTTGCCAGAGAAGACTGAGGCAAAGAAGTCAATAAGTATCTCATGTTTTTCTGTGCATTTCCTCATTTCTTCCTCCCCCTCCCTGTCCAGCAGTGAGCTCAATCTGTCTTTGGTCTCCCTTTTGTTGCTGCTGTACCTGTGAAGCCTCTTCTGCCTTTCACATTCCTCAAGTCCAGTGGAAATTTCAGTTTCAACTCCACCTGGTGTTGATCTTCCTGATTCCATCCCTGCATGCTTGTCCAGTGGGTCCACGTGCTTCCTGGGTGGCCTGTCCCTGTTTCCACCTGCGTGTTTTTTCTTTGCAGCTGAGTTCAGAACTGTCCTGTAAGGTTTGAGTAGCACGGGGTAGATGAAGTCTGAGCTGCAATGTGCAACATCAGTGTGAATTTGGCTGATTTATGGGGCATAATTGGAACTCATGTGCTGCAACATGCCTGCTGTAGAGGTTGAACACAGCAGCAACTGAGCTGTGTGTCAGAAACAAGCACAAATATCTTGTCCAAAGTTTAGTGACACCACCCTGTGGTACAGGTTTGTGCATTCTACACTGCTTAAAAGCTGAATGGGAGAGAGAGAAGGAAAGGACTGTAAGAGCTATGGTAATACCTGTTGAGTCATGCATAAGCCAACTCAACGCTTCACTGCACTTGGGCAGGAGGGAGAGAAAACAACTTGTATAACTCACATGGCTCCTGCAAAAGGCTTCTCTATTTTCCCCAACCACTCTTTCTCTTCTTTTGGCAGAAATGTTGGAGGCTGTTTTGTCTCAAAAGCCCTAAAAAGGAAAAAAAAAAATGGGAGGGGATGTTTCTCTGTTTGGCAAAGCTCAAATATGATTTAATTATGGATAGGCCAAATGAGTGACAGGCAGTCCATAAGTTCAGGAATTATACAGTAATTGAGGTTGAAATGGACCCCAGGAGGTCACATTGATCAGCTGCTGCTGAAAGCTCAACCTCTGTCTAAGGGCATTTATACATGGGAGAAATAAAAGACAGAAGAGGAAATGCAGAAGAGGTGGAAAACACTACTCTGATCTATGGTGTTTATCATGTTATGAGAAACTGCTACCTTGGATTAACATGTATTGAAAAGAGTTGTTGATCTGAAACCTCCCACTTGGGACCAAGTGTTTTTTCTGGATATCATAATTGTTCCCTTAAAAAAATCACTTTGGTAGCCAGCAAAAGGGGCAGTGGAATATTAGGGTTTCTTAGTAAAAGCAATGAGGAACACCATTCTGGCAGTGTATAAATTGGGACATATGTGTGCCTTCTACACTGGGCACAGTGCTGGTCATCAGCCAGAAAAACAATGGGCTAGTGAGTGGGAGAAGGAGTTTAGAAAAGGGCAGCAGGAATGCTTGATTTTTGTAAAAGCTGTCTGTGAGGGGTGCCTGAAGTAAGTATCCCTCAGCCTAGAAAAGAACTAAGGAAGCTGCTAGAGCTGTGGGGTTTAAATGCTTTGGGGGGTGGAAATCAAACCGGGCAACAGACAGCTCCAAAACAAGGTTTCTGGTGTGAAATTTCCTGATGTCAGAAGTTTCTTACGTCTTATAAAAGAGCGCTTCCTTCCTTACCAGCAGTCTGTGTCTCTTCCTCTGCTCTTTTTTTTTTCCTCCCCTGTGTAGCTTTCACGGCTGGGCTGACCATGTGGTCTTGTTAAGCCAAGGCAGAAACATCCACACCCCAACAGGTTTCAGCTGTGCAAATCTGCTTCAGGCAGCACGAGGCAGGGGTGTGTCCCTGAGAGGGCAGCTTAAACTACATTTTACTGCTGTATTTCTGGAAGAAATGGAGGAGAAAGTGCACGTGGAGGGAGCAGTAAATGGAAATACTACTAGCATTAAACCAGACAGATGGGTTTATTTTAACCAGTGGCTTAAATACTAATGACCTTTGAACAGAGGCAACCCATGGGTTTAAATAACCTCTTTATTTCTTCAATGTTAAGATAAAGTTCAACTTTTCCCATATTTGCAAGAAGTAGTAATTAAAAAATCAAAGCCTGAGGCTCTCTGAAGAGGGCAGCTGCTTAAAGGGGAGCAGCCACACTTAGGTGTGGCTAGGAATTGATTTAGGAAAGAGAATAACACTAAGAAAGTAATGTAAGTAATGTAAAAATTCTTGTTAGATGTAGTTAAAAAAAGCTTGAAATGATGAAGATTTTGTTTTTGTGAGTCATCTGCCCCAAAACCCCAGGGTAACAAATCACTGCTCAAGAAATGCCTTCTATGGAAAAGGTCAGTTGTTCTGAAGAGACAGTGGGGGAAAAATCACAACCAAAAGGCTGGAACACAATGGCAGCTGACTTTTATTTCAGGGGATGAATATGTTAAAAGCTGTCAGTTAAATAAAAGCCTTTTACCTCCTCCCAAAAAGCTCCCAGTAATTCAGCTTCTATAGACTTTGCCTTGTAGCCACTCAGGTATGTATGTTGTGTTTTGGGTGTGAATTGTATGAGCCCTGCTGTCAGGAATAAACATGTTTGACCTGTTGACATCCAAGCAAAGTGTCAGGGCTCCCAAAGTGCTTCTAAATCCTCTGTGAAAAGTTTCAGTTGGATTTTACTCCCAACTATTGCAATTTATTTGGAGAAGTGAAACTTCTGTATTGTGCTACCAAGCCTGTTTAATAAAGTCACACTTTTCACACACAAAAACATAATGATGAGGAAAACACTTGGTAGGAACAGATTAAAAATAGATTCTGTGTGGGGATCAAAATGGAAACAAAGCAAGCATTTTATTTCCAACGTGATGTTATAGTTTCTTGGTGTCTTCTTTGTGAAAATGTGGTGTTTAAAAGCACGTTATGTTGCCCACAGTTGTTATGTTGGGAATCTTACCAGCTCCCATTCCCTCCATGGTTGTTTTTCAGAGATTAGCAGCCTGAGTGAAAACGATATCCTTGTTCTGCGTCTCGACTTGACTGACAGATCCTCTCACGAAGCTGCAACCAGCAGTGTGCTCAAGCATTTTGGCAAGGTAAGATGTGCTTCTGTGGTTAAACTTCTTTTTCTCTATCTCCTAGACCTGAATTTATGTTCATATTTCACTTTTATTTTACTGTATGATAAATTCAGCAGTGTCTATATCTTTCTTCAGTTTGAGTATCAAACTTGCCAAAATGTACCTGAATTTTTATCCCTTCTGTTGCTGGCTTCTGGTTTTCAGCAACAACCAAATAATCACTGGTCATTGCCAAGGACTAAACACTCACTTGATGTCACTGAATTGCCTGAGGAAGAACAAATATTAAAGGCAATTGTGTTTGTATTGGTTTATCTCTGTATCTTTCCTAAGATTGATGTTTTGGTCAACAATGGTGGGCGCTCCCAACGCTCCTTGTTCGTGGATACAAACTTGGATGTCTACAACGCCATCATCGAACTCAACTACCTGGGCACCATCTCACTGACCAAGTATGTTCTGAATCACATGATCCAGAGGAAGAGGGGAAAGATTGTCACTGTGAGCAGTGTGATGGGCATCATGGGAGCTCCTCTTGCCACCGGCTACTGTGCCAGCAAGCACGCTCTGCAGGTGAGTTACAGTCTGGAAGTTAATTAAGCATTAATTCTTAACACTTAAGTTAATTCTGCTACCAGTACTGTGGCAGAGGGCTTTGTTCTGTGCAGAAAACCCAAGTCTCACCTCAAAGTCACAGCATATGTGACATTGTCAGGTATTGGAAGTCCTTTAAGATTAATTTGCTCTGAAATGCAAAATAACCGAGTTCCCAGTGTAGATATATCTTCTGACTGGAATTCAAGTGCCAGCTTAGTTGTTTCGAACCACTGCATGGTTAAATTCCAGTGTGAAACACAAAACCTCAGCCTCTGGCCTTCAGGTGAGGGAATACCTCTATGAGAGGATTATTCTGTTGCATATAGAGCCCTAATGTTCTTAATTCATTTAGGGAGAAAGAGTCACTGGTGAGAGTTTTAAGACTTGAGGAAATCTTTAGGAGAGTGAAGTGAGAACAGTGAGTGGTAAAGCAGACTCCTCAGAGAAATTAAAATTCCTGATCCATCTGGGAACAGCTGAACAACTCTTCCCAACAGTTCTGTGTCTTTCTGTTGTGTGAAGAACTGGCAGCTCCCGGTGCCATAGGAACTTGCCTTCTGCCTAACACTCAGCACTCAATATTGCCTGGAAAAACTTTTTGAAAATGGTGTCACTTGGGTAGAAAAACATAAAAGAGGAGCTCAGAAAAGTTTCTGCCTGTGTCATTGAGGAATCTCTTGTTTAACCTGTAAATTTGTTTAGACATATTTGTCTTTCACCACTGTTTGGCCTCCTGCTAATGTACATTTTGATCTCAGTAAAACAAACTTCAGCTGTACTCAGTGATGGTTTAAAAACAGGCACCTTCTTACTCCCTGCTGCATTTCAGCACATGAGCAGAGCAAACAACTGCTGAAGCCAAGGGATCAATATCTTTTCGACAATTTGACCAGCAACAACAAAAATGTAACCAGAGGCTGACACTGCAAAGCCTGTTGGAAGAATGAAGATGTAAAAAGATGGTGACAGCTCTCTGCTAACAACACTTTTCAGTTAGTGATGGGAAGAGATCTGCTGCTCTTCTTTGGAGTGGCAATGCTGGAATTGCTCATTACAGGCCAGCTTTTGGGTTAAGCCTGGTAGATTTAAATTAGAAGAATGCAATGAGCAGAAGTCTGATTTCCCTTCATGCTTCTTTATTTATTAAATGTTCTTTCGGTTGAATTATCTTTGGGTGTGGTGGAGTTCAGCCAAGCACGGCTAATTAATTTCAGAGCACAAGGAATTCACGTGTTGCTTTAAAAAAAAACCAGAATTCTGAACCTCATGTTAAGACTGAGAGGACAGACAAAGCTTTGAAGACATAGTTTACTAAAATTAATTAAAATAAGCAGACTGAACTGCTTCTATCTTTATTAGCTTTTACCTCTGCTCAATAACCAGGCCAGACTCCAAACCTCCTTCCTTGTTTCTTTCACAGTAATTCTACAAACACTAATTACAAGTGTTGAAACATGACTTGCGATATAGATTTTGGAAATACTCTGCCTGAGTCTTTGATCGGTCTAGAGTTACGGCTAGATGTGGGCATGAAGCCCCCAAAAACTAGGAAAAGCTTTTTTGAAATAATGACCTTCACCAGTACAGTTCAGATAAGAGAAATCAATTCTGTAGGAATGGCAGCTCTCCTCCTCCCCCTTAACCCATTTCTGATGGTGACCAAGGAGAAATGGAGACTGGAAGAGGGGAAGGGAAAAATAAAACAAAGCATAAAGTGATGCTTTTCTTGTTCAGCTTTCCCAGCATGTATCCATCTGTATTCTAAGTTCTTCTTGAAGGTTGTGTTTTGGCCACCAGTTATTAAATATGTGAGCCAATCTGACATGGATTAATCTGTTGTGGGTTTTGGCTTGTTTTGTTTTTTTTTAAATTCATGACTTGGTGTCTATGACAGCTGGCACACTTAATGCAGCAATTTTAATTACACCTTTTTTGAAAAAGTCCTTCCTTTTGCTTGTGTTTTTTTTTTAATTTTATTTTTTAATTCCTTTAAATGGCAGTTGTAGGAGGAAGGAAGGAATTCTGCCTAGAATTAGAATCTGTTCTTGAAACAATCATGCTTTGATTCGTGCCAACTGGAATTCTTCATAACAATGTTCTACTGATGAAATTACCCTTTATTTCAGTTCTGGGAGTGCTGTAAGAGCATGAGTCAAGTCCACGGGAGTCTGCATCTCCCTGGTGCAGTTTCTCTCCTGGAGGGATGATGCTCATGCAGATCCTGTGCCCATTCACCCAGCTGTAATTCATCTAATTGGTGCCATGGGGAGTGGATCAGAAACGGTGGCCTTCAAAATGTTCCTTCATCAGGAATTTGTCTAAGAACCACAGGAACTGCACTGAGCAGCAGCAGCTCTTCTCTTTGTTCACTCTCTGGTCATGAGTGGAATTTCGGAATGTTTCTGTCAGGGTAGCAGTCATTTCAGCCTTGCCTTCTTCAGCATCTTCTAGGATTTGGTCACTAAGCTGGAAAGGCCCAGAGATGGCTGAAAGAAGTTCCTGTCCCACACATTTTGTCTGAATGTCAAAGCTGGCTTCAGTCTGGGCTTGGTGGAAACATTTGGGTTCTTCCTCTTGCACTGGAGCTCCTTTACTGCTTCCCCTAAATCTGGGTCTGTCCCTTCCTGAATTTCAAGAAGAGACAGCACTTATTTTTCTTTCTGAGGAATTTAAAGCTTCTCTTCTGGGAGGAAGTAGAGGAATTTCATGCCAGCTATCTTTGAATATCAAGGATAAGTGCTGGAATTAGAAAACATGCGCATACTGTACGCAGAGCCTCCAGAGGGGACTGATCTATGTAAGATTCTGGTTTTCAAGAGGCTTTTGTCAGTGTGTTTCAGCCAGGATTTGGGCTGAGTGAGTGTCCTGGCCCTTCTGTGTTGCTGGTGAAGGCTGTGCCTTTTCTCTGGTGTAAATCCTTGGAGCTGCAGCACAAGGGAGGGATGTGGGGCAGCAGAATGGCTGCAGAGCAGGAACAGGAGCTCGCTGGCTTCTCTGGCTACTTGCATTTCATGCTTGCAGGCTGTGCAGCCTTTAATGCAATCATCCTGACTTTGACAGTGCCCACAGAGCTGGCTGCTGCTGTGTGCCTCTGTGTGGCCAATTTTAGGTACAACTCGGATCCCAGGACCCTCCCAGCATTTGAGCAGGTGTAGGAGCTTTGTCACGAGTGACTGAGCCATGGTCTGGCTTCCCTTTTATCACAGCATTCCCAGACACACCCCCTTCCACCTCCTCGACTCCTGCAAGTGCATCTTGAGTGTGTTCCCTTCAGGCAAAATGGGAGCCAGTTCTGTTCCTCACCATCCCAAATGGACAGGGAGTTACGGGGGAGTGGGGGGTCTAAGAGCCCTTTTATGTGTGATTTTTTCCTCGGCTGAACTGATGGCACCACCTTTGTGACAGACTGCACAACTTGGGGGTTTTGGGGCTTTTCTGAAAGAAGTGGGCTCAGGGAAGGAAGGGTTGAGGGAAGTGCAGGTTGGGATGCAGCCATTAGGCTGGGGTGGTGGATAAAGCACGGCCCTGTTGGTGCACACAGGGGTGGAGGAGCCAGGGGAGGGCCTGGCTTTTTAATCCAAAACAACTGGAAGGCCAGCAGGTCCCATCCGTCCAGGAGCAGATTTCTGGGCACATAAGTGTCTCATGATAGAATTTGGTTTTCTCCAGGCTTTGCTCACATGCTGCAGAGATCCAGCCTCAGATCTGGGGCCTGCAGGTATTCACGACTTTAAATTCGTACTCAGTGTTTTTGGGAACTGATCTGCAAAGCCTGTGTGCAATCCATGAACTGGAATTAACCACCAGCAACTGGGAAATTGGAGCCCATGTTCTTGGTCAGACTGTGCTGCTCCTTGCAGAGCTTTGGTGACTTGTCCCAGCTGATGCTTCTGTGTCACCACAGGCCCATATCTGACTGGTTTTAGCCTGTGTTGCAGCTCAGGGAAGAGCCAGCCCTCCTCCCAAGCTGGATGGGAGTAAAGTGATAAAATTTTACTACAGTGGGAGAAGTTTATCAGCCTGTGCTCACTCTGTGTCTCCGTTGTGACACAAAAGTACGTGTTAGAATAGATACAGGGAACTGTTGGTAGCCAGGTCAGAGATTAGACATGATGGGGTGTTGTCTAAATCATCCTCCACAGTGCTTGACCAGCAGCTTTGGTGGAATGCACCCTTCTGAACTGGCCATGTTTCCCATAATAGTTGCTGTCTAAATGTGAATTGCTACAGAGATTCAGAAAACTTTGTATCCTGTTAGCTTAAAGAAAATAAGTATTCGCAATTTTTGTAATTTTAGTTTAACTTGGACGCACTGGTAGCACATTCCTGAGCTGAAATAAGATTTTATCTATGTGGATGCCAATTTCAAACTGCAGTAAATTCAGTGCTGCAAATTAACCCCCAGAAGTGTTGGGGTGCATTTTTGACTTTGCTATGCTGAAAATTTTTCTCCTTTTCTTACATAAACCAGTGCCACTTACTTCATAGAAACTGTGTAAACTATTTAATCTCACCCCAAATTGCAAATTCACCTGGAAAAGAGTAATTTCTATGATATTGCAGTTTTTAGGATTGATGGCATTTGCGCTGCCAAACAGCAAGGCTTGGCCTCAGTACAGGGACAGCAGTATGTGGCTGTAGTTTAGATAAATTATTGTCTATTTGGTAAGATGAGGATAAATTCCTCACTGGTTTATATATCAATGTCTGTAACTGCAGATAAAATGCTAAATTAGCCATTGATTGTGAAAAGTCAAAGAAAGTAGTAGGAATTGCTTTTAGTGGAATACTGTTTTCTTTACAGCATAAATTGGTATGAAAAGATATCGTCAGTTAAACCTTGCAAAAACATGGCAAAGGAAGATTTCACTATATTCTTGTCTTCTAGGGATTCTTTAATTCTCTGCGGACTGAACTGACTGACTACCCTGAGATAAGCGTTATCCAAATCTGCCCAGGGCCTGTACAGTCCCAGATCATCCAAAATGTCTTTACTGAGAATCTTGCAAAGGTAAGGACTCAGTTCTGTTGTGACAAACCCCACTTTTGCTGTGGGGCCAGTGATCCTTTTGTGGGGTAATTTTGTCTGGTTTTGTCCTCCTAGCAAACACTAACCTTGTCTTCTTACCAGGAAGTGCTTTGAGTGTGTATAGTCTTGTAGTTCTTGGTGATACCAAATGAAAATTGGGTTTGATAATTGTTATGCCTTCTCTCTTCCAACACATACAACCCAAGTCTAGTAAAATGTACTGTACAGCCACCGTGCTGCAGCTTTGTGGGGAGAGCCAGGATTTTCTGGAAGTGCTGTCCTTGCTGCACAGGTAGGGTTTTGTTTGCCCTGGTCACGCTGTGCCCTGGTGGGTGACGCTGCTGCTGGCACAGCCCCGGCTCAGCTGACGCGAGCTGTGCATTCCTTTCCTGTTAGGGATTGTTCCAGGAGGAAAAGCAAAACTTTCCAACTGCACAATGGTTTTTAGTAAAGGCTGTCTGACAAAGCAGCTGACAAAAATTGCTACTGTGATACATCAAACTGTAATCTGCCCTAAATTCAATCAATTTGAAGCTCGGGATAACCCACTAGTGAGGGGGAGGGGATCTCTTGTTGCTGAATTGTGTTCTGGAGTGATTTTTGTGTTGCAAAACTTCAGACTTGGGTGAAAGAAAAGATGTTCTTTTTGAACAATGGCAAAAGCTTGCAAAACACATTCCTGAGATTTCGATGTGGCAGAAGACCAGGGAGGAGGAGCAAATCTCAACCAGAACTGCTTTTGCCCTGTGAAACAGAAGGACAGATTGCTAGAGCAGCCTGTTACTACTGGAGTGAAATGTGCACAAGTTCACAGGGCTGTGGTTTATGTTCACTAAATGATACATGGGGACAAGACCTCAGGTTGATGTCCCTGCTCTGAAGCAGCTGGCTGCTTTTCTCTTGGTTGAGATGGAGAGAACTGGCAGGAATATTTAAGTTAATGGGGAGTGCAGCCTGATCTACTGACTTGGTTACTTGAGTCACCCTTAGTGCAGAATGGGGCAGGCACAGCTGGGAACTGGGGAGTTCCCATTCCTCAGAGCTGCGGATCGGGGAACTTGTTCAATAATCACCATCAAGTGGAAGCCCTACGGAAGCAGGACAGAACATTGTTTTTTAAACCTTTGACCCATCAATAGAGGCATTAATTAAAAGGGTACTTTATTTGCGTCAAAGGAAGGTGGGAAGTAGTTCCCACACTGAAAACCAGAGGATAGTGAGGGATGGGCTCCCCTGCCCCGTTCTCTGCTGTGCTGGGTGAGTTCTGCTTGTGGGGAAACAGGGAGGAGTGTGTCTGTCACACGGAGCTTGGCCTTGTCACTCCCAGGATTCAGTTCTAACCCCTCCCTGCTCTGTTTGCCCCTCAGTCCATCGAGAACAGTGGGGACCAGTCCCACAAGATGCCCACGGATCGCTGTGCCCGGCTCACCCTGGTGAGCGTGGCCAACGACGTGAAGGAGGCCTGGATCAGCGACCACCCCTACCTGGCTGTTTGCTACCTGTGGCAGTACGCGCCCACCTGGGCCTGGTGGCTCATGAACAGGATGGGCAAGAGGAGGATACAGAACTTCAAGAGTGGAATCGTGAGTGTGCAGTGTGTCCCTCTCTCCTCTGCTTGCTTGTTTCGCTCTGCTGACTCTTCTGCTGTGGGAATTTGGGATTGCGTTGCTCCTCGCTCACTCTCACAGCCCTGAGGTGCAGGGCAGTGTTCTGTTCATGCAGTGCTCCCTGGTATTTATTCTTACTTTTTGTTGAATTTGGTACAAAAATCCACCATGTTAAAGTACTGCAAGAGCAGGAAATGCAAAAATAAGGGCAGCACATGCAGCTTAAAACTTTGTGCTTTCACACTGTAACTGCCCACTGCCATGAGCTGTTTCAAAATATAAACAACACTGTGAGTGAAAGACTTAACACAGCAGGAAGCTGGGTGGGGAAATACTGATTTAATGTCCTCTCCCTCCAGGACGCTGATGCCTCTTATTCAAGAAAGAAGAAGTAAGGACAAACGTGTACAAAATCCTGCTATTCTTGTGCTAAGGCTGAGAAACTTTTCATATTGCATGACTGCAAACAACAGCTTTTTTTTGGTTTTGTTCTGTCTTTGTCATCCTGTAACTTCACAGATCTATGAAGCTGATGACACACTTGATTAAATAAAAATCTCTTTCTAAACACACCTGTTTCATGTCAAACTCCCACAGGCTGAATTTTTAAGCTTACAAGAACTGAGACACACAAGAGGTTGGGCTGCTATGGTACTTGTTTGTCTGCAGTTCTGACATGGGCAAATACCTGGTAAGCAGCCTAAAATTATAGACCCCAGGATCCTGTTTCCCTCACTTTTGTTCCTAATTCATGTTAGGAAAAAAGCCCTCACAAATAGAAGGCTGTGGTATAGAGGGTAAGGGTATCTGGTCTGTGCTTGGGAATGTCCCTTGAGCAAAATGTGTGTTTAGGGCTAAATCCCTTCATTTCTGACACAACATCAGGACTCACCCTCTGGACCTTTTCCCAGCTTTGCTGCCCTTACACTGCTCTGTGTGTGGTGAACATCACAATCTAAAGCAAGGAGGTGTTGGGAAGAATTAAATAAAGCTCTGCACACACCTCGTTGGAAAACAGAGCAGTTCAGGGGTCCCATGGGATAACAATGGGGTGGCCTGTCCCAAGCTCAGTCCCATTGCTGAGGGCAGTACCAGGCTGCCATCAATAATTCCAGTAGCAGCCTGTGAACACAGGCAAGGTCAGGGTTGAAGGTGCTCCAATTCCTGAATTCCAGATAAGTCAAAGAAATGCTCCAAACCAAACAGGCCATGGTTCAAGAGCACACAAACAAACCAACAGCTGAACCGGGGCACTTGGCTGCACAGATTCGTGGGACAGAACAAGAAGGTTTGACTTCTGTTTCTGCCAAAATCAGAATGCAGACAGGTTTAAGGAGAGGGTACCATCAATCAGGGTCTGAGGGCTGCAAACATCCTGGGATGTGCCAAGGGGCTCCTCGAGCAGGGAGTGGGGGTGTGGGACACGCTGCCTGTGACAGCAGGGGACAGGATGTGGCAGGGCTGCACAGCCCAGCTCCACATTCCTGTGCTCCTGCAGGAGCTCTGCCCGTCGCTGATTGTGCTCCTCCATCTGGTGCCAATCAGGATCTCTGCCGGAACACTGGGCCCGGTTATCAGCAGCTCTCCTCGAGGCCAGGGACCAGATGGAGAGAACCCAGAGAAAGGAAGGGAAAAGGACAGCTCTTCATTTTTTTCTCAACTGGTTTATTCAGTTAACAAAAGACAAAGGGTGAGGGCAGATATTACAGCCATCTTCAAGTAAGGACTGCTGCTGCAAAAAAAAAAATTCTGTGACTATATGGAAGACAAGTAGTAAGAGGTTTAAAATGAGGCAAGGGAAGGTTAATTAGATTTAGGAAATAACTCCAACTTTGCAGCTGCTGCAAGAGCAGCAAAGAACTGGAGTGAACTGCTTGAGGAGTTCATGACACTCCTGGTATTGAAAGTTTTAGATCAGAGTAAACATTTGCCAGGGTAGTGCCTTCTGAGAGGGAGCTAAAATAGGTGCTTTCTTTAAGCCCCTTCTGCATCACTTCCATGGCTCTGTATCTCCAGGTGCAGGTCAGGCCCCAGCATGGCACCAACCTGCTTTGGAATTCTACTACACCACTTCCATAGTTTTTAAAAATAATTTCTGGCCACTATCAAACAGAATAGCCAGCAGCCAAGTACATGATTCTGTAAAAAATTGTATCCAAGACTAAAGGTTTTATAGGTGAGAAGTAAAGGACTTCAACATACTCCAGATCGGACAAGGCTGGGTGTTCTACACTAGTACTACTTCAGTTAGGGAGCAGGTCTGACATAAATTGATTCTATAGGATTAGGAAATACAATTACCTACTCCCTGCTCAGCATTTGCCTACAGTGTAACCACTGACCTGCTGAGAAAAACACATTTATGTGCTAAGACTGGTGGTGGTGAACAGGATAAATGAGCCACTGGAAACTGGACCTGGACCTGTTTGCAAGGTGACCTGTAACATCACAAACCAGCTGCCCAAGTCTGTTCCAGCCTGTTGTAAGGTTAAAAAAAAATTACTCCTGGCACAGACAGCTGGATTTCCACCCACCCCTCCATTATCAAGCTCTCACTGCATTTGTGGAAGACTGGTTAGTGAGGTGGACAGAGGTTGCAAGTAACAACACATATAAATACATAATATATATCATATATATGGATACTGGAAGAAGGAGATGAAATCATACCATTTGTTCTTAGAATTTCCTGTCCCCTAATTATGCACGTTTACTTCTTTCATCAGTAAAGTCACCCAGGTTATCAGTGTGTCACAGCACACACTGGTTTATATAAATGCTTTTTACCAAAACAAGTACTTTGGTAAAAATTGTCCCTTAGAATTTACTTTAGTTAAAGCATGGCTGATAACTTACTACACATGAGGAAGATCAGTGAAAGTCATGTAACAAATGCTGGAACTGAACTCAGTCCAATACAAAATGGCCAGAATAAAAAAAATTCATATAAATAGTCCAATGTACACTTTGGTTGCCAACTCTGGGGCTGACAATACTTCAAGGAGCTGTAACATGACTGGCAGTGCAAGTCACTTGTCCAAGCAAAAAAAAAGTAAAAATAAATCAGAATGCACCAAAAATAGTTAATGATCAGAATTATGTTAATGATCAGAGTTATGGTAATGATCAGAATTATGTTGCTCTTCTCTAAACTGGAGAAGAGAATTTCAGCATCTGGCTCATCAGCCACACAGGCAATGGTGTCTCCTGTTCCAGCAGCAAGAAACCAGTTCCCAACCTCCTGCCTGCTGAAGGTCTGGCCAGCACCATCTCTGTGCCAAGGACGTGCGCTGGCCTGGCACCGCCACCCTGAGAGTAACACCTGATCTGTAGTGCACGACGGGAGCACGGACATTTGACTCCCAACATGCAGATGACAAAGACAAACCAGCAGCAGTCACAGCTCCAAAAGGGCCAGCCTAGAAGAGAGGCAGCTGCAGGAGCTGCGAGGAGAAGACGGGGTAGCCCAGGGGCGGGTCGGCCGCCTGCACGGTCAGGTTGCGCAGCAGGGCCGGGTGTGCCTGGATGCTGTAGCGCTCCTCGTCGTCGTTGGTGGCGTAGAGCAGCTCCCAGGACAGGTTGGCCCACTGGCCTCGGATGGCCTCGGCATTGAGCTTTCCCACTTGGACTAACAGCTCCTGCAGAGTGAGGACTCGCCCCGTGTAAATTCCCTACAAGAACAAACAGATCAAGATGTCCCGTACATTCTCTGAGAAGACACACGAGCATTTTGGTTACAAAGCACTGAGTGAAGCTTTGGGGCTACACTCTATGAACACTTTAAACACAGCAAAGTGTATAAACCAGTCCCCTCAGTTCAATTCTTCCACTGAATATAATCAGGAAATACTGCTGCATCTGAAGAACAGTGCAGTGGGATTTTCAAGAACAGTGGTGCCAGTTCCTCTTTAGTACAAACCAACCTTGCAGAGCCTTCATGTTTTAGAACACAATTACAAGGAAAAAAAAAAAAAAAAACAGTGAAAAAGAAACCCAAACTTTGACCTAGTAATTTTTCTCTTTACCATGCTTGGGTCATGCCCCAGTGAGAATAGGTATGGCTTTTCCTGCAGAACTGCTTGCTGCCACTCCAGGTCTGACACCAGCCCAATGTACCAATCGCTTTCGTATTCTTCTAGGTAATTCACCAACTCTTTGAAGTTCTCTACTGGGCCCAGGCTGGCTTTGTCCAGCATAAGTTTAAAGGTGTATCTGAAAGGTGCAGAATATCACACAGTCAGTTGGGCAGCAAAGACAGGAGGGAGCAAGGCTCTTCAGGCCACAGAGGGTGGAGAGTCTCCACCAACTCTGTCAGTCATTGCTTGTCAGCTGAGTCACTGCCAGTCGGTCTGGGTGTGCTTTTAGCTCACCCACACGTAAAACACATCAGCTTAAACATTTCTCATTTACCTCCCACACTTTCCCACTGCCTGATACTGGATAGTGCCAAATATCTAAATCCAGCACAGCTGTCTGGATCTGGGGACAATGAAAAAAGGTTGCTTTTCCCCACTTAACACAGCAGATTGGAGGCAGCTGCTGTGGGGAAGAGAAGATATAAGAAAACTCCATACCACAGGTTTCACTGCCCAGAGTCACGGGCAATATTTATGTAGGAAAAACCTATAAATACATTTAAACTATGTGGGTTTAACAAAACATTATTGAAGTGACACTTCTCTGTATAATTTTTCTAATCTCAGGAAACGGTTTTCTTTTACCTGAATGCTTTTAATGCCAGCTGGAAGAGCTCTGGTTTGCCTGTTAGCCAGTCCAAGCCAGCAGACCAGGGAATGGCACCAGTGTACGCCCTGAACACGTGGCTGGGGGCAGGCACAGCGTTATCCAGGCCAAACAGACCAAAGCAACACGACAGCACCCCATGGATGTACAGGTCCTTCAGAGCTTTATCTTGCACAAGGTCTGTGAGTAAACTGGAAGGCTTCTCTTTCAGATGAAAAAAGTCCAGTTGGCTCAAAACAAAGCAGTACCATTCCTCTGGAAACCTCTGCCTCATTTCACTGACTTTGGAAGAAGGCACTGGTGCTGTTCTCCATTCTTCAGGGATGCTCAGCAGCTCTGAGTACGAGCAACTAAATTCTACACGAGGTAACATTTCTGGCTGTTTCCCTTTGTCTACAGCAGGCAGTCCAAGCACCACAGCCCTGTTTAATTTATCTTCTGGTGACATTTCTTGTAGGAAATCTTGGCTTTGTGTTTCTACAGACCCTGGAATAGACAAGTGCACTTTTGATGTCAGTCCCAACTGCCCAGGGTCTTTTCTGTCTCTTGTTCTGCTACTGGGTTCAAAATCAAAAATGTCACTATCATCAGTCCAGTCCTCCATTGCATCAACACTAAAGCTGTCTTCTTCCCTCAGAGCTCTGGATCCTTTTACTGTACCAGTATGATTTTCTGGGAATGATCCTTGTTTGTTCTTGTCAGCACTGCCTGGGCTTTCCCAAGTCTTTGATTTTTTATAACAATACTGGACAAGCATCCATACAAGCACTTTAACGAAATCATCTTTCAGGTGCTTTAAATTCTCATGGGAATCAATTATTCCAGACAACACATTCCTGGCGTCGGAATACAGCCGCACAGGAACAACAGTACAGGGAGTCAGGATGTGTCCAAAATGCGGATTGGGAGACAGAATCCTTGTGTGCTCCTGATGTTGAAAGGCCATTTCAAAAATTTCATCCACTCTGTGAGCTTCAGCAGCATGGCAGGATGTTTCCTGCAGTTCTAGCCCCTAAAGCAACCATAAAACCAGCTTCCTGTTAGTCATCAGCAGGACATAACTTTAAACGCTAGCAAGCTGTTCGCTCGCAGCAGAATTTTTCTGAGCAAAATGATTGTCAGTATTTCTACACCTGAACCTACAAATCTAACTAGAGATAACAGCAATAACAAAGCACTCACTGCAATATTAGACACAGATCAATGTCTTAAATAAATCTTTGCCTGATGCAGATCTTATTAGCCAGCTTATTAAAGATATTGTGTCACAATATGATAAAAAAATTCACATCTGCTACATGTGTAAATTGCAAGACTAATTAGTATAACACTCATCTTAGAAAATTAACTGTAACATCAGGTAAATCAGTTACACTGCTGAAATGTTACACAGCAAAACCTTTGCACGATTTCCAAACATCAAATCTCAGTGCTCAGCATGCAGTTACCTTAATGTTAACACCACAGTATGTGAAGCCTTTTTCCAGCACCAATACCCACATCAGCCTGTCCTGAAAGCGACACAAATAATGTGACCCAGGCAGGGAGAGACCTAGGCAAGAAAAAAAACCAAACAAAACCAACATATTACCTTTTCTACATGCCAACATAAGGATTCAACTGCAAACACAAAATATTTCTGCATCAACATCACAATCAGGTAACACTGGCTAAGTAGGACCTTAGAATCTTTAAGAAACTGGCTGCAAAGCTGGATCTTGAAATTGCATTGTTAGCTTTGAAAAAGCTGTGGAAAGTTGGGAAACCTCACACAACTGCAGGACTACATTATTCACTCCAGACCAGGGTTAAACAACTCCACCCTCAATTCCCTTTGCAGAGATGACTTTCAGGATTAAAGATCATTTTTGGCTGCATTTCCAATCACACAGTTCCCACTGATGCTCTCTGGACACCTAAAATCCTTCTGACTGAGAATACATTAAAGAATCATTATATGGCACAAGAGTTTCTTAATGGCCCAATTTGCTGTGGAGTAGGAATTTTATTTGCTATCAGAAAAATAAAAATATAACTGAATTGGAATTTGGAAATCAAGTCCCGAACATCAAATTAGTACTCAAAAAAAAAAAAAAAACCAAAGAGGTACTCTTTGTCTTTTTTACCTACTTCACAAAGCCAAATTTCCTAAGAATAGTGGTTATTCTGTATTTGAACTATAGCCTAATGTGAATCCTCCTAACACAATGGTTCTATTCTTAAGCATGACATTTGCTGCCAGTTTTTGACCTGCTTCTGCTGTCACTCATGTCTGGTGACCACTCACTTGCAGAGAATTTTAGTTTTAAAATGTTGTAAGATGAAGTCAGTGAAACCAACCATTAAGCTGTAGTTAAAATTTAAGTAACCTTTTCTATCCCAATGAGCTAATGAAGTGCATTTTCTTGTTAACATTTTGCAAAGATTTTAATTCCTTTCTTGCTAGCTGTTAAAGCTACTAAAACTCCTTTACACAGAAAAAACTATGGGTTTAAATTAGTGACACACAAAGTGGTACTGCTTCCTTTTGAACTCATCTGAGAACACCACAGTTTTTCTTGCTTGAAGACATTCATTCACAGATTTTCACATTAAAGAAGAGACTTTTTACCCCTCAAGACTAGTGTTTTAAATTATTAATTCTGAGGCATACATGCCATCACAGTCATGATGGGAGTGGGGAAAAAACCCTATTAAAGTATGTATAGATATAAAATAGATATAAGATATATATATATATAAGATAGATAGATATATTATAATATAATAAATATATCTATTGTACATATAAAACATGGATGGACTAATGCAGGAGACAAACTGAAGTATCCTTCTTTAGAGAAAAAAGACTTCCCAGTTTTATTTAGTGCCTCACTCTAACCAGTGATGAAAGTGCAGCAAATGTTTCCAAGTAAAGCTACTGGATATATTCTTCAGAAAAGCATGATTAAGGTTAACTTCCACTGCCTTCAAATATTAGGCCACTTTTTCTAACCATAAGCCATTTTCTAAGAGGCTTATGTAAATATTTGCCTCTTGTCTTAGGGCTACAAGCTTTTGATTACTTAGGTTACACAAAGGCTGTTTCTCAAGAAAATTACCTTGCAATTTTAAAACAGTTACTCTGTCTCCAGCTGGGAAAAAGACTGGGCATTTCTTCACCTCTGTCCCTGTAATTCTGTGAAAATCCCATCATGATGCCTTTCACAGGCTGTAAACCCACAAGTGCTGCTACAATCCTACCTCAACTGCCTGCACGAAGTATGACATTAAGTCTTATCAACGGGTTCTGCTCTCAGCTGTTTACTGGTAGCTACACTACATCATGTTTTTCACAAACATCCAGTCAATATTCACCATAACCAATTAACACAGCCAAATTAGCAAAGTCACCTTCTGGATGATGAATAACGGGATTGATGCAGAGACAGACAGACCTACACAGCCACACAGACTGGTTTGACACACATCCTTCTCTATGGTGTCTGGCTAAAGAACTCGATTTACTGTCTCCAGTTAGGTGGGATGAATGCATTCCATCCTTTTTGTTCAGTATAGAAAGATTAGGATTGATACTGTTTCATCACCATTTAGTCTCTCCTTGAAAGTAACAAAACAGAGTTATTTTTTTACAGGATTGTAACAAGTAGAGACCATAGGACCACTAGGGTTGGAAAAGACCTCTCAGATAATCCAGCCCAGACTTTGACTGAATACCACTGTGTCCAGGAAACTGCATCACAATCTGCTACATCTACTTGGTTCTTGAATGCTCCCAGGGATGGTGACTCCACCACTTCCCTGGGGAGTCTGTTCCAATGCTTAACCATCTGTCCAGTGAAGAAATTTTTCCTAATATCCAACCTCAACCTCCCCTGGCACAACTTGAGCCTGTATCCCCTTGTCCTATTGTTGGTTGCACAAGAAGTATAAAAGCAACCACTTTTTCCTGAGCAATCCCTGAATATCCCATCTAACCCACACCGCGAAACGTGCTTTTCAAGCACGGATTCTCCTATTCTCCAGCAGAACCACGTTTTCTGAGCTATTTAGCTGCGTAATTTCCGCGTGCTGCCCGTACCCACCCAGGCTGCCCGCCGCCAGCGCGGACTGCAGCGCTCTGGCCAGGCTGGGCGCGAGCTGCCGGTAGTAGACGGTGTCGGGGCAGACGCAGGCGGTGCCGCCCGCGGGGCCCGGCCAGCTCCGCAGCGGCCTGGGGAAGCCCACCAGGAACACGGGCAGCGTGAAGAGCGGCAGCAGGGGCGAGGAGAGCAGCGCCGAGACGGCGACCAGGCCCAGCAGGACGGGGAAGAAGGCGACGTTGAGCGCGATCAGGGGGGCGCTCGATTTGCGGCGCTGCTTCTTCTCCGTCCACGAGGTCAGGAGGATGGCGATGGCAAAGTGCAGCTTGGAGATGAACTGGAAGAGCCGATCCCGCAGGAGGCCGACCTGCGGCAGACAGGCAGGAAGCACGCTGTTTGTACACTGTGGCATACTCGGCGCAGCTACAGTGACTTTAAGAAAATGAAGCATGACTATCACTGATTTGTGTTAGGATACATCTTAGTACACGGGTTTTAGCTTCTGTCTGCTGGGTCCTGGGCTCTGTAAATCTCCAACAGGAGAGGGCAAGGAAACAGACTTCACGTAACAACTATCTGCTTAATTTTACATTATGACCATTACCAGCAAGAGTTTGATTCCTGTATCAAGGCTCCTGTTCCACCAGAGGTCTGGATTAAACAGCAACATTTGTGCTGCTGACACAACCACCATGTCTAGTAAGGCATTTTCTGTATTCTGCCAGACCTAAAATAGAGAAATGTTAGAAATACATTAAAAAATATAACTATTTATCTCTGCTTTCATTACCTGGAATATTTCTTCCAGGTCACCTTGGTACTAAAATCATGGGGAAGAGCGTTTTTTTAGGCAAACATATTTAAAATTTAAATTACCATCCTAAATATCCTTGTGAATCCAATGGAAACAGACACAGAATGCAGGTTTTGTAGCGAATGGTCAAATGACAGGAACGCTATCATAGCAAACGGAGACACTGCAATCGAAATAAAAGAATCACTGACCTCCTTCCAAAAACATAACAAAAGTCTACAGAGGTAAGCAGTCTTACTGCAGGATGGAAATTCTAGCATAAAAAGAGAAACCTTCCCTTTATCATCACAAACTCCTCTTTGTATTACGCTCCCACGATATTGAACAATTTATTTGCACAAATAGCCCAGGACAACAAACATTTATTTACATTGATGCTTAGTTCTTACTTGCTATTAGTTCTTTTGTCCTTTACTTGTTTCTCCAAGAGAATACTCAAATAAATAAAAATAAACATGGAATAGCAGTCATCAATCTACTTTCCCAAACTGAAGCTTCTTTATGAAATGAAATAATTTAAATCAATTTTTTATTCCCTCAAAGTAGATGTATTTGTTTCTAACCTACCAGATAGGAGGCTGTTCCCTTTCCTAGCAAGCTGTAAGAACCAAATATTTAGTCAGCTTGAAGACTTTCAACTAATTTTGTTTTCAAGTACCTTCAAAAAGATCTACGAGAGGCATGTTTTCAAAAGTGGGTACTGCAGTTGTAACTAAAATCCTTTAAAAGGCCCTGCTTTCTCAGCTGGGCTTTTAAAGGCTCAATTTTTTAGGTTCACCCCTAAAAAATAAATAAATAAATAAAATCATTTTCAAATATAATCCCTTTCAAATCTTCTGGACCAGCAACTTTGCCCTCAATGCACAACTTAACGAGACATCAACAAGTCATTTCCAGCCACTTGGCTTCCCTTGGTTCAATCACAGAATCTTGCACATACAGTAATTCTAGGGTTTCAATCTCCCTACAAGCATCATCTAACAAACAACAGACAGTGGTGTATTCCTACCTAGTGTTAGTAAAATCCTCCTGACAACACCAACTTTCATTAGCCTTCTTTGCTTCTCCATGAACACAGCCACAGTCCTGACATCCTTTGGGTAAAAGGGGTTTCGGAAGACTCCAAACAAGTACACTCTCTGAATCTCTCTAAGAATCCACATAATTACAAGTAACAGGATCAGAATGTAACTTGCTATGGCCTGGGGACTGGCTTGGGAAAATGATGAGGAGCCTGCAAATTGATGCAGCAGGCTGGCTTCTGTGAGAGCAAACGTCAACACAGTCACATAGAAAATAAACTCCCTCCACCCAAATTGTATTCTAAGACCTCTGTGCGTATTTTTAGATTTGCTGGAGGCTAAATGGCTGATCATGGTGTGTTTGAAGGCAAACCCAATCTCGCTTAGGTTAAGACTCAGTATGAACCCAAATCCAGTCATGAAGAGGATCACACCGAGGGGGCTGGGAATGAAATACGATGCTATTGCTGTTCCAGCAGAAATGAGAAACATTACTAACAACCTGTGAAGGAGAAAATAAAGAAGATTTGCTTGAAAAGAAAAAGGTTATAAACAATACTGATATATTTTACAATTGTATAAACATTTACTTTGTGTTACTTGACATAGGTGAACCTCCTAGTCCAAACTCCAACAGTTGTTCCATTCCCCAGAGAAAAAGTGCATCAAGCGGGGGCAGAATTCCCATTGCCCACAAGAATGGCAGAAAAAGAAACAGGATGTGCAAAATCTGGTTTGTCTGTTCTAGAATGGGTGCGTTGACAGCAAACCTGGATAAAAGAAGAAATGGATTTGACTTCTGTGAAGGGAAAAATAACTTCCACGTGGGAAGACTTTCTGTTTAATTACTACAGCAAATCCCAAAGTAAAAAACATTACACATTAAACCTACAAAACCTAATGAGTATCTTTTAAAAGGAAAAATAAGGACATGTACTTATGCTTGGGGCAGTAACACATTAATTAGAACACCAGAACACAGACTAACTTTTCATTTAAAAGATTTGAAGCCTTCAGATGAATACAGTGATGCAATTATCCCAACTATTTTTGTTACTGTTGTGATAATACACTGAAGAAATACTTGTGCAAAAAAGAAAGGTCCACAGGCTCAAAGACCTGAATCGTTTAACAAAAAATTGCAAAGTATTTTTTTTCAGAGACACAAAAGCAAAATTTAATGCAATTTTAAAGCCCAAAATCTAAGCTTTAACACTGGAAGAACTGGCATGGTGCCTGAACACCCACAGATAATATTGTATATTCCTAAAGTGAGTTTATTTTCTACAAAGAAGTGTCAAAATCCTCCTGTAAAAACACAAAAATCAGCATTAGAAATTTGCATAAATTCTAATCCATATGTAGCTCACCAGTTAGACTGCCAAGATATTTGGTTTCTCTCTATTTTCTAATAAGTAAGCAAGCCTGAGAGAAATTTTATCAGGAATTTAGACAATGCCTGAATTTTCTCCTCAGGAAATTAAATAGAAGAATTTGGAGTCTAAGACCACACGTATAATTTTCATACCTTACCTGAAGTGGCAATTAGTGTAAATCATTAACAAAGACATCTCCCTGTGCAAAACTAGAGAATTCAAATATGGGGTTTTTTTTCATGTATCTGAAGTACCCCAGCCATAAAATATGTACACGTGACAAAGTGATATAAATACCACATGATAGGGGAAAGAATGCATAGAGTAAATACAAAAGCATCTTGTTTTAAGAGCCTGGTATTATAAATACTTTAGCTAAGACACTCATCTTAAAAACAAAAATGTGACTCTCCTAATTTGCAGACTGACACAGCTCTTTTGTATTGCAAAAGCATTTAAAAATCCAACTTCAAAATCCATCCAACAAAGCCACAGCAATATTCACATTTGCTTATCTGTTCATTAAAACCAAATTCAATCTTTTTTTTTTTCCTGTTGTATAAAACTCTCTGCTATCACTTTCCAGAGCTTAAATTAGAAAGTATTCCAGGACGAAATCTGGACATAAATCCAGTAATCCTGAAGCTTGCAGTGTTTAGATCTATGATTCCAAGTTAGGAACATGTGTTTTCAGAACACATCCTTCAAAAGGATATAGATGCAAATGCTCCAATACTAAAATATGAAAAATGACATGGTAGAAGATATTTTACCCATCTCTTACTTACAAACTGCTCTTCCTACTTTACATGGAATGCTATAAAAATTTAAGAACCTTTTATACACAGCATAGAACCTCAGTTTTTACCATATATACATCAATCTTCCTTCTGTGAAGTTACTACAGTTGATTGAAGTGTCAAAATAAATTTTCCTTGGAAGAACAATTTAACCTTTCCCATCAAAAATACACAGATTACCCATCACTTTAAGTAGCTAAATGCATTATTACGTTTACCTGTGTGCAAGATCCACTGCAATAAAGACAAAAATGTAGAAAGGCCTCATCAGAGCAGTGGTTTCGTAAGTATCCAGTGCTTGGAAAGTGGCTGTTTCAGTAGCTGTGTTTATGATTAACGAATACTCTCCTATACATATGGTCACCCATCCAAACACAAAGATCACAACAGTTCCTCCAATGTTGCTATATAACAAGGTTATTCTGTTTGGCAGCAAATACCAAGTTCCCAGCCCACACAATACCCCTGCCAGAAGGGAATGGAATACAGTGTTGATTATGTACTTCTTGCCAGGAATAATAAATTTTACTGTCTCTGAACCTACACAGCTGGAAAATTCAAACTCATCTTCATCTGTCAGGGTACTCTGAATTTGCATTCTCTCTACTGTCACTGTCTTCTGCTTTGCATAGAGGTTTGTCATCTGAAGAGCAAGTGCAGTAACAAACATGAGTCCTCCCGACAGCGCTGCGGTGCAGAAGTCCTTCATCACTCCCAGCTGGTACAGGAGTGTTCCCACTCCTCCCCAAACCCACGGTGTCAGGAAAAGGATGATCTGGTTCACATAGATGTAAGGAGGGGCACAATAGCCTAATTTGAACCGGGGGCCTCCCAGCACAGTCTGAGGGAAGCGCTTCAAGAAGAACTCCTGTTTGTAGTCATTGAGCAGGGGTACATCTGGCCCCATCCTCGTGGCTCAGGAATGCTGGCTGGGGATCATCTTTCCTGTGAGAGAGCAGAAAGGAATATACGGACACATCACTGATTCTGGAACTCAGAACCCAGGGAAGTATTGTGTCTTCTTTTTATTTACCAAGTTACAGTGGAATTCTGACATGTTGCTGTTAGAATTTCCTAGAATACAACTACTAAGCAAACATCTATTTTAAAATGTGAACACGTTCTTTCATCTGAAGGCTGCAAATAAAAATATATAACCTGTTCTTGGGAGATGATAAAACCAACCCATCTCCACACCAGAATACCTTCCTAAAACTGACATTTTCCCCACCCAATCTGATTCCAATCACACCTTGCCACAGACCTCCAATTCCAAATAATCCTGCTAAGGATGTCAGTATACAAACGGGAGGGTCAGTGATTTCAGTGAACAGCCACACAAGTGCAGGGGCACAGGCACACAGAGGTACCTGTAAAAAATCAAAGCTTTATGGAATAAAACTTTTTCTACATAAATATGTTAAAGGATATAAGCAGAAGTATTACAAATTGTTTTCCACATCAGTATTGTTACTGCCGTCCCTACACAGCCCAGGGACAGGACAGGATCTCACTGTAATGAGCACTACAATAAATAAACTGTTTACTTTCTACTTCCTAAAACACATAAAAAAAATAAACACAATACTTGTGAGTTGTAGCAAAAGCAGCACATATTTTCTTCTTTATGCTAATGGAGAAAGCCGAAAGAAAGGAGAAAAAAGATACCTGTAGACATTTACAATAACCCATCAAACAGAAATAGGTGCAAATACTCATTTAGAGAGGATCAGGCGATGTAGAAACAATGATTGTAAGGTGGTAACTATGATACTCAAATCTAATTCTATGCTACTAATCATGAAAGCAAGAATCTATGAGTGACAGGTAGAAATACCAAGCTAAGAAATAGGGTGAAAAAAACAGCACAATAAAAACAGTGCCAAACCATGTCATTAATAATAATTCTAAAAAAGAGATGGTGTGCATTAGGAGATGTGCAAGGACTGAAGTTCTGACTTTCTTCCACTGGACCTGTACGATCCGATGAACAGCTACTGCCATTGCTGCTGAGACATTAAAAATTAAACACTCAGCTGCCACAGTCCTCAAACTACTGTGATCCCTTTTTCTACAATACCAAACATTTCTGAGCCCTTCTAAGAACAATTCACCCCTTTTATTTAAACAGGTATCAGTCACTTGACTGTACATAGATGTTGGTCATTAGGGAATGAAGTTGGAAACAGGGCAAATGAGATTTTATGCATTATCACCACTGAAAATTTGCTTTCTGCATCCACTAAGTCAATACACTCCACCATGGAAAGCAGGACCCCACAGGCTCTGTAACTACTCCTTAGGTAGCCTGTGGATTTTACTTATTTTTTTAAATAAAATATTGAAAACACGGGTTTTTTGATCATACTATTTCAAGCCACTGAAAGTTTCTTAGAAATAAGGAGAAGGCAGCAGTCAGTCCTACTGGAATTAATGGAAAAGACACATGTTGACAATGGAGAGGGGAATTCATCCCAGTCAGCTCAGGAATTCAAAAATGTAACAGCAACACACCCAACTAAAACCAAATTTCATATGTAATTAAAAAATGTCACAATTCAGTCAATCTTCTTTCGAAAAATAAGCACTGTTTAGAGGGCACGTGGCTGTGGAGCTTAAGTTGCTGCGATAGTTACATGCAGTAGAATTTACAGGCATTGAAATGATAGAAAGCTGAGTTTAAAAAGAAAACATAGAACCAATAGGTGCACAGTTTTCCTCAAAAAACAGTTTTTGGGCAGCTGTGTTTTTCTGCTCTGAGAAGGGCTATTTTTGTTTCAAGTTCCAGTCTGTATTTGTGTTTGTCAGTTTATATTGCTAACCAAATGTTAACAAAACATTCCTCTTACAGTTTCTGTGTAAACAATAGGCATCTTTGTGTGAGACACAAGAATCTACGCACATAAACAATATAGTTCCACTTGGCCTCGCTCCAAAACGAGCCATAAAAAGAGGTGAATTTATTTTTAAATGCAAATCCCGAGGCTGAAGCTCGCTAACTATGGAAACTCTTCCCTCTGCTGTGCTCCTGGCTTCCTAGGAGTCAGGTAGCACATCAGGACTTCAAAGAGGGACTCATATATGTCGTATTCCTAGGCAAAGCCCTAGCAACAAGGCTCCACACATTTGTGAGTGTTTACAGGACCTGGCTTCAATACACATTCCTGACATACAGGCCTGGCCCCACTTCGACTACTTGCCTGGATACCCAAACAACCCCCAGCACAACAGTCTGTCATCACCAGAGGGGATCCGTGCCACTTGGACACTGTCACAACAAGGATGGAAAAAGGGCTTTAACACCATAAAGTCACTTCACAAGTTTTCTTTGCAATAACCTCTTTATGCCCTTATTACGAAGGGAAACAAAGCAAACCTTGCCCCAAATTCAGGCAGGAATTCACAGGAGGGCACGAATCTTCATCTAAATTAACATCACTCTTCATGTGGGCTGATGTTAGATCAGCTCAGTTTGGTTTGCTTTTATTTTTAGCAGATTACAGAATATGTGTACAGCTGTCTGCCACCTAAGCAGCTGACACACATATGGCTTAAAAATCCTTACCTCGGTGGTGTTACAGGTGTTTTCATGTGAGGATAAGTAAGCGCTACACAGCTTGTAACCTTGCTAGCACAGGCTGGAGGAACAGGTGGGAGCTGAAGGGGGGGGCTGTGGCATCCCCTGTCCCACCTAATCCAGATGCACCCCGTGCCCACCTGTGTGCCCGGACACCTGGTTAAATATTCCCTGGATGAAAATCCATGGCTGAAGACTCCACAGTGCTGCAGGCCAGATTCCAGCCCGCAGCGAGGCAGAACAGGCTAGGAACCACTGCTCAGCAGTGTTGATGCCATTCCCCAGGGAGACCAGGGACAAAAGCATTTTGGGACAACGCACCCCATCCAGTTAGGGGATGAGCATCCCGCGATCACCTCTGGGAAGGGTCGCAGGCCGCCTCCTCCCGAGGCAGCTCTGCCCCTGACCAGAGGGGCTCCCACCTGAGCCACCACGCGTCCCACCCACCCACCACCCCTCACCTCTCCTGCAATAAAAACACCCAACACCGAGCGACTACAAAAAACATCTCTGCGGCCTCCGGAGGGGAGGGGCCGGGGGGCAAACCCGCGGCAAGGAGCCTCGGCGGGGAGGGCACCTACCTGTGGCCCGGGCTAGGAGCGGGGAAGGGGCCGGCAGGGCACGGGGCCGAGCCGCTGGTGCGAGAAGGAGGAGGAGGAGGATGGAGCGCTCCGGTTCTCTGTCCGCCCCCTTTCCCCGCCCCTCAGCCGCCGCCGCCATTTTGCCCGCCTGAGGAGGCGGTGGGTGCCTGCGGGAAATGGCTGCGGCGGGCCCGCGGTGGCGGCTGCCCCGCGCCTCTGCGGCGAGATCGGAGCGCTGAGGGGCCATGGCGCTCCCGCTCCCTCACGGCGGGCAGGGCCCCGCGCCCGCCGCCGCCCCGCGGCGTCCCAGAATCAGTCCCGGTGGGAGAGACCTCTGGCACCATCGAGTCCTCTGGCACCATCGAGTCCGACCCGCGGCCGAACGCACCGTGACAGCCGGACCATGGCTCTGAGTGCCTCGTCTTTCCTTTACACCTCCAGGGACGGTGACTCCACCGCTTCCCTGGGCGGCCCGTTACAGTGTCTGATCACTCTTCCTGGAGGAAATTCCTCTAATGTGCAACTTGCCTCCCCTGGCAGCTCTTAAGACACTGTCCTCTCGTCCTGTCCCTCGTTCCCTGGAAGCAGAGGCCGACCCCCACCTGGCTTCACCGTCCTGGCAGGGAGTTGTGGAGAGCGAGGGGGTCCCCAGCATTCTGGCATAACGTCAAAATACCCCTAAGAGTTCCCTAATCTTGAATATTAATGGCCTGTATGTACTAACTAATTCAAGACACGAACACTGGTTTTAGCCTCAGGTAAAACCAAATGTGTTCTGTTTTCTTTTAGGTTAAATCAAATCGAGCATTCAGTGGGAAATTGAAATATAAATCCAAATACTGCAGTACTACTTAACACTTCAAATTACACCCATTAAACACTGAGAATATTAAGTAGAGTCAGCACGCATAATATAATTTATATCTAATAATACTAAAATGTATAATTCAGTGTATTAACACTAGGGCACACATGCCTACCTTAATACCTGTTAGAACAATCACCATGTAAATAGTTAGAAACAGTTATATCCATTTTAATCTGTATACCTAGTTTAACACACAAGCATGTGCTTTGAGTTTCAGATAGGCAAAGCATTCACTGTAAGCAGTTCCTATCAGAAGCATCATAACCTTTTCGTAGGTCTGTTAATCTTTATTCTTCAGAGAAAATAAAAAGGGAGTTAGATTGGGGAATCCAGTGTAAAACCTTGAAAACAACACCAAAGGAAAATACTCATTTATTTACTTTACTGAATTTCTTTTAAGTATAGTTCAGTGGTACAGATGATTCCAGCCTCTTGGAAGAGAAATACTGGTATTTAAGAAAAAAAGAAAAAAAAAGGGGTTTTTATTCAGTATCCTTTCTCTAATATATTTTTTCACCCTGTCTTTCAAATATATCTGTTGCAATCCCATTAATATTATTTATGTCTCGTAGGTATTCCAAGGTAAATAGCATCTCTGTGCAATTCCCTAAAGGTTGGGTAGCACGTGCTTACTTTTTGGTTGTCAAGTTTCATCCTGTCCCAGTTTCCCAACTCAGTTACAACTTTGTAAAAATGATGATTCTCTTCAGGAATATTTCAATCCTTAATAACAAAAGCGGGGTGAGGGAGGCAGACATTGGATTTATTTCTTTGCAAGCTCTGACACTTGTGTCTCAAAACTCAGAGAAAGCTTCTTCAAAACGCTGAGAAATCATTTCCTGTATTTTCACTCTTGCTCGAAAGAATAAATCAGAATTTCAGTCAGTGAAAACTCCAAGCTACTGGTGAAGGGAGCATAATAATTTATTTCTCTTAAGAGTTTTAAGAATTTTCTTGCTCATATAAAATAAGTTAAACCTGCTAACAGAGTAAACTCTTCCAGGTAAATTCTGCTGACCTCCAGCTGTCTTTTTCTGGTTATCACACAATATGTAGCTGGAAACATGAACTATCTTACTGAATTTAACAGGACTCCTGATCCCCTTAAAGTTACAATACACATAAACTATTTCCAGATTTGGGACTTGGGTTTTGGCTTGCTTATTTTTAGTTTATGGAAAGTCTATTAGTCCTGACTCCCTGAATAATACTATGAACATTTCCATACTTTTAATGTTTACTTTGTTTATAGTGATGCAGGTGCAAATATTTTTCTTACTGACCTTTCTTCTCTTTAAAGAAGAACCAAAAAAGTGATTTCTGTTTGGAAATGCATCTTTGTGTGCAGCTATGAGGGTAGGAGAAACAGATGCTTTCTTGCTGTTATTGATTATTAAGAAAGAGAGAGCTTGTAGGAAATTAATTTTTTAAAAGATTTAGTTCTAGGTAAAAAAAAAAAGTTTACTTTCAAATTAGACTATGGAATTGTTTATTGTCTTTTTGCTGATGCCCGAAGTTAATTGTTGTTTTATTGCAATCTGCAGGCTGGCATTCCCAAAGGGAAGATGTGAGAGTGAAATCTGACTCCTTGTTTTACTCAATCTATTTGTCCTGCGTCCTACAGGGGACTCATCCTGTGTCTGTCTGTGTAGGTTTCTGGAAATCCGTGTGTGCTGGGTGTGTTATCCGTGACTACTTTCCTATGGCCCCATTGGAAGTAATGCCTTTTGACAACGTGGCTGTAGGCTGGCGGAAAAGCACGCGGAGCAGCTCACTTCTTTCCAGGTGACTTTATCCCTTTAAAATAGACTTTAGGAAAAGGTGCTCCATTCCTACATGTGGAAGATTCCCATGTTATCCCAAAGGGAAACGCTTTTGGAGACATTCCTGAGCAACCAGTAACAGTTCCAGGGTAATATCCATGTGATGAGTTTTTGCAACTTGAAGTATCAGCTCCCGTTCTGGTGCCCTTCCTGTGGCAGCTAAACATATGCTTCAAGTAATTTCAGTATTTCTACCTGGGTATTTTGTACAACATTAAAACATGAAAGTATTTCTCACCGATTTAACTTTGTGTATAATGTGGTTTGGATTTTATGAGAACAGTATTCTTCAGATGAAGGATAAAACACTGAGTTTGCACATTTCCATTTAATTTGTGTAGGATATTCTTAAAATCGGGAGCTTTGGGCTGAATTATTTTTGTTGTTTAACGCAGTAGTGTTTTCCTTTTTTTCCTTTTTTTTTGCATTTCATGCTGAAAACAATCTTGATTATGGAAGCAATCTAGTTAAATATTTTATGTTTTGGGAAAGACTCACTTCTCTTGAAAGTCTCTTTCAATTGCTGTGTTTTGAGAATCTGCCACTGATCTGAAGAGAAAGGGACAGAGAGAGAATTACAAATTGCAAATTTATGTACTACTAGAATCGTAAGTGACAACCCGGGATTGACTATGGGATATTCTGTATCTTTAGTCTGACAGGGTGCAACAGTCCTGTGGCCATGCAGCCTTCACAGCTGTCATTTATACCCCAATCCGTAGCCACATGGATGTTGTGGATATAAACAGAGACAGATCATGTGGGAGACTCTCCGCTCCAATGACACACAACCTCTTACAGGACACTTCGTAGCCTCCAGTGGAGTAGGAATGTTTGCATCACCTGCAAGGCAGCGTGTCCTGGGTCTTTGAGCACTTCACCTAATTAAAAGTGGTCATATTCACACTTGCTACTTGTTAAAACTTGGTTCAGGTCACCACTGTCCAGCATCCAGCTTCTCAAAGACTTAAAAAAATACTCTTGACCAAGAAAATTCAGAGATCTCAGTGCAATGTTCGGGCTTTGTGTGATATTAGGAATGAAGTAGCTATCCCTGGAGGGACTTGGATGCTCATTAATTGGAGAGCTGCCACATTGGTCATTAAGGAAACATCTCTCCAGAAGCAGGTCTGAGCTGCTGGTTTGTGATGGTGCAAAAAATGCCTTGATCCACTCAGAACTGGGATGTCCCTGGCTGGGCTGGTACCCGATGAAGGAGGAATAAAAAGCAGTGGTCTGGTGTCAGGAACTGCCTTGTTGAGGGGGGCTAGGGGCCCACCCCAAGAGGAAGGAGCCAAGGACCTTCTTAGCTCACTGTGCCACTCCTAAAGGATGTCCCAACCATGAGGCTATGGACGTGAGGCTACGGAAGAGCCACTACCAGCTAGTCTAGTGAAATCAGGCTAGAGAAGGAGCCTGATCCCATCACTCAATCACATTTCCCTTGTGTGCCTGACTTAAAGTATTCATTTGTCCTTATCTATTGTTTCTAATTCTGTCTCCAAAAAAGCAGGCCAGGGAGGGAAGATCTCAGTGTAAAGACTCTCCTGTGAAATTCCTACAATATCAAGGAGTTCAGCCATGATTCCTTGGTATACACCAGAATCATCTCTTGCCCCTACAGCATTACAGACTATTAGGTTCCACATGGAGAAGGGATTCCCTGCCAACCACCCAAATACTCCCCCGGAGCAAAACTGGACCTTCACAGCTCCTTTGGGTGGCAATATTGAACTGTATCTTAGTAGAGCAACATTTTGGGTAAACTGGTTGCTATTGTGAAGGGCCATGGGCACACTTCTGAGCCTGTCCAGGTCTGTCCTAAGTAGTAAAACAGTATATAGAGAGACAGAAATTGTAAAGTCCTGTGCTGTGCTGATGTGCAGCACACTGCAATACTGTTAATTAATTTTGGTTAGTTTGATGTCCAGTTTTTCTGACATGGGTTTTGATCTAATCTTGCAGAATTCTAAAACTCTGCCTTTTTTCTTTTTATGTGCAAGTACATTTAGAAGAGATTTTCGTAATTTCTTTGTGTCCAGCTTCTCTAATAAGGTTGGACAGATTCTCACAGTTTCTGTTGCTAATATGATTCCTGGCAAATAGAGCAGAAGGTTCAGGAGAACAAAAGAAGTGATCTAATTTTAGTAATGGTGCAGACTGAGTCTGTCATTTTTCTCTCTCTTTTATCCTGCTACCCTTTCTGAATGTCAGAACCTCTCCCAGCACTGCCTCTTTTCAGTTTGAATTGAATTCTTGTTCCTCGTCAAGGACTGGCCATGATGAGTTTTTAGATACTCCTCTGAACAGACACTGAGTATTTGAGAGGCTGATCAGTGAAATTCTGACTTGTCACAGGTAATTTGCTAGGAACGAACCAGTTCCACTGAAGATTTTTGGCAGATTAGAAACACTCATATCTGAAATTTCACTTAATATGTCATATTTCTATTCTCCATTTTAGTGTGAGTCTATTGCAGTGTAAAGACAATAAAGGAATTTAGTTTCTGAAAGACAAAGAAGATTGCACTTAGTGCAGTAGATCTACTCAGTTTGTGAGGTGCTCAGACCTTGATCCAGTGAAGGTCTTTAGCTTGTGCATAATTCAAGTGTGAGAATTTCTATAGAAGCCTTAACATAAAACATTCTTTAAGAGGCAATGGAAATACAAACATGTTTTAAATTAAATATGTGCTTATAAACTTTGCTAGATTTGGATCTTGGAGGATTGTTCTAGTGAACAGCAATTATACTTGTCTTAGTCAGCCTTTATTCTTGTGCTCCTGTTTTGGATGTGAGAAATAAACAGGCTGTGTATGCAATTTGGAGGATGGCAATTATAGACATCTGATGTGCAGAACTGGACAATAAAGCAAAGAGTAAAGAATAACATGGTTTGAAGTGAAAATTGCTTGAGCTACAACAAAGTGCAGAGGACGTCCTTTGTTGGATGTTTATTGAGTGTGCTACAAAAACACCAGTGTGGTTAGAAATAAATTACAGTTCAACATTTAGAGACATAGTATATAACAAAATGAAAAATAAAGCCAGCCTAAAGATTAATTTTGTTCCTGAGCAGGTCTACTCAATTAACCATGGCAAACATGATTAAAAATGTGCAATCATTTTTCAAAATAAATAATTCCTCAGCATCTAGCTCCAGTTTGTTTCATTTCATGTCATCTGTATAGAAGGGGGCAGACAAGCATTGCAATTGAATCTGTGAAACATACAACCATATGATGCTTGATGTAACAGACCACAATGCTAAATCTAAAAATGAGATTTGGAATGCACTGGATGTACTTTAAAATAGTATTTTCATCTGTCTTTGCAGATGAAATAATTACGTATACCTTCTTCCCTAACTTACATGATGGACTTAAAAACTAGGCTGAAGGATTTTGAGATGTGAGGAGTGTTGCTTCTCAGTTTGTGTCTTTAGGAATTGCTTTTTCTGAAATCATTAGGCGTAAAAAAAAAAAAAAAAANNNNTAAAAAAAAAAAAAAAAAAGAAAGCTTAAATATATTCCAGGAACTGGAGCTTAGAAGAGCCCTCTGCCAAACAGGCAAAGCTGGCAATGAAATCTCCCTTATCACAATCAAACAGCTCATCATGTAACCAGGAAATGGAAGGGAAGGACCATTCTTGCTGCATTCCTGTTTTCCATCCACGAAGAAGCTTGGATGGTTCCACCAAGAGGCTCAGCGGCCAGCCTGCCCCTTCAGCAGTGTTCAGTCTTGCTTATCCCTTACCTCTTCCTGCTCTGGTGCCTGGCCATTACTCCTACTCCACCTACAGCCATAGAATAGGACAATATTTCTGCTGAAATGAATGTTCATTAAATGCTTCTCCTCCAGGGGCTGGGTGGAAAACTAGAAATGAACAGGAGGATCTGGGGGCTCCTGACAGTTTTCCCCAGACTATGAGAAGGCCAGCTCTGCCAGGCCTCTCTGTTGGATGCTCTGGAACCATCTCCATAGTTCTTTCCCATATCTGGCACTTGTTTGCCATGGGGTGATTTTCTGGCTGGGCTAAGGCATCCGTACCCCTTTGGTGCAGCAGATCCGGTGGCACAGGCTCAATCCCCATTTCAGCCAGCCCCTCCCACTGCTATCACATGCAGCTCTTATCAGGGTGCTAATGAAGTCGATGTTCTTGAGGCACATCGAGAAATCTGGCACCCAGCCCTCGGCCAGAGCTCAGATTCTGCAACAATAATGTTTACGTTGGCAGGCCATCGAACAGAAACTCGCATCCTCTCCAGCTGACTGGTGTGATTCTAGCAATTAATTCAGCTTTTCCAGTCACAAAAGTTTGTTGATACAGCTTGTGGCTCTTCCTGTTTCCAAACACATTGGTAACTTGGAAAAAAAACTGGCTCGGCAGTTACAGAATCACAGAAGTGTTGAGGTTGGAAGGGACCTTTGGCGGTTGTCAGAGCAGAATCAACATACATCAGGTTTCTCAGGGCTGTGTCCTCTCAGATTTTGAATATCTCCAAGGATGGAGACTCCACAACAACTCTGGGCAACCTTTTCCAGTGTCTGATTTCCTTCCAGGTATAAACTTCTCATATTTAAATGGAGTTTCCTCTATTGCAGTGCATGTCCTTTGCATTGCCTCTTGTCCTCTCACTGGGTACCACAGCAAAGAATCGGTCTCTGTCTTTTTATTCCTTCACATCATGGGTTTATATACGTTGATAAAATTCTCTGACCTTCTCCAGACTGAACAGTCCGAGCTCCATCAGTCTTCAGATTCTTTTTGGTGGTGCCTAGCAACAGGAAAAGGAGCAATGTCCGTAAACCAAAATATAACAAGTTTAACCTCAACACGAGAAAGAACTTCTTACATTGATGATGGCAGAACACTGGAACAGGCTGCCCAGGAAGATCATGGATTCTCCTTCCCTGGAGACATTCCCAACCCACCTGGACACATTCCTGTGTCGCCTGCTCCAGGTGCCCTGCCTTAGCATTGAGGTTGGACTTGATGATTTCCAGAGGTCCCGTCCAACCTGAACTATTCTGTGGTTCTGTGACTTTGCAATTCTCTGAGTTGACATTGATGAGATTGCTGTTTGCCATTTGGAAGTATTTATAAATAAATGCTTGGGATAGAGCTGGAGGGATGAAAATTGAAGTATCTGAGGTTCCCACAAAACCCACACATAACTTTTTAACTCATGGCCCTCACACCTGTAAGACTTAATCATCATCCTGATCTCTGGAGACTGTCAGAACTCTGAAAAGAGGACAAAACCAATCCATACACGGATTACCTGTCTAAAGCTATACAGAAACAAGCAACTGCAGTTACTGAATTCTCCGTGTTGTAACTTGAGTCCTAAAATGTTGTATTTGTAGCATTTCTGTTTAAATGACAGCAATGCTGCCCCAAAATAAACATCTGTAAATGGAATCCTCTTGGTCATGAATGAACCACTTATTTTCTGTACATTTATATGACTGAAATTCGTGGTTTCCTTTGTATACTGGGGTTTTTTTTCTGCATGGTTGTTCTTTCCATCAAGACCTCCCTGTCTCTGCCCTCAGCTTACCAATGGTGAGAATGTAGAGTGTCCATCTGGTTTCCTGAGTACACAGGATACAGCAAAATGCTGGTTGTGAAATGTCACTGACTGGAATTGCCATCAGATTGAATATGTCCAATTTGTTCTTTGCCTTTATCGTGTTGCATGCTAGTTTAGGGTAGAAGGACCTAAAGCCTAATAGAACAGTCTGAGAATCCCTGGGTTTTTCCTTTGCTTTTGCCTTTCATGTGGGACAGTCATTGATTCACAACATGGATTTACACCCATCTGTGAAATTTGTTACTTTGTGCTTTACTTTGAATCCAGACTTTCCTGTCTGTATTGGTGTGCCAGTTTTTGGCCAAATTTAAAGGAGAATATCTTCCGAGGAAAAGGCAGGGTACCACCACCCCTTCCCCTCACCACCAAGTTCGGGGAAAGAAAAGAATTTCCTCAAAGGAAAGTCAAAGAGATAAAAACCATGTATTTAACAAACACACAGAGAAAAGGATAATAATGCTAAATAATAAAATCTCTCGCTGTGGAGAGAAACCTGGGAAGATTTCGGAGTCCTTCTCTGGGTGTGGCCTCTCTCCTCCTCAGAGCTGGGCCGGTGGGCCCCTTCCAGGGGGCCTTGGAAAAGAAGTTCTCCCCCGGTGTGGTCCAATGTGGTAAAACAGTCCCGAAGAGAAGAAGAAGAGTGAAAAATAAACCAAAAGTCCCAGGAAAACTCTCTCCAGAGAAAAAGAGAGCTGGCTGGAAAGCAAGGTTGCTTCCTTCAACACTCCCTGCCACCGAGAGCCCAGAGACATCTGTGTGTGTCCTTGAGCAATTGTTTTGAAAAGTTCGCTCAGTTTTTCTCTCACACCCAGTCTTAAAGGCACAGAAAAGCACAGGATTCATCTTCTGGGCATAGAGTGGCAGTAGGGGACACACATCATAAAGTCACCCCAAGGCAATTGGATAGCTCAGACAATGCACTAAAGACATTGAGAGCACAATCGTGGTTTATGGAAAGTCAGTAAGGAAGATGACTTTGTGCTGCCTGTGTTTTCAAGCATTTGGAGATCAGGAAAATCCAGGCCTGTTCTTTCATCCACATTGAGATATTTAAGCACATTCAGAATCCTCTACCTACCTTTCTTTGGCCAAAATTACCGAATGATTTTTAACATTACCAACGTTTACTTTTTTTGAATTTTACTTCTCTGGTTTGAAATGTCTTTGTTTTCTTTCAGGTTTTACACTGCAAAGTTATCAATAGCACCAAAAATTAGATTTGTCAAGAAGATATGCAACTAGAATAACAACATTATAAAGGGGATGTAGCAGAGAAATGAAGTAGAGATGTTGCTAAAATTAATTTATGATATTTACAATTAATCTGCTTCTAACTTGACTGTTGGAGCCGGTCAGGGTACAGGGTCTTCATGGCATGGTATTATGGATCACTTTGGGTTCATGGAGATTAGAGCAGCAGATTCTAACCCCTCAACTCCATCCCTGGTGTGGCTGGATGTAGCCCAGTGCCTTGCCTGGGGCTGCCTTGCTCTCTGCATTCCCAGCAGGTGAAGTGCCCTGTGCCTCCCCTTCAGAAGGCTTCAGTTTGGAGGGTGGAAGAATGTCCTTGAGTTTAAGATCCTGGACTGAGATTCATCCAGGCTAAAATAGTCAAAAAACGTTTTCTTTAAACAAATGTGATTTCTTGTGACCCTCGGTAAATCTGCTAACTTCATCTTTCCCCCTGCAAATCAGGTACTGTCTAAGTTGGTTGGATACCGGGTGGTAGGAGGGAAAACATAATTATTTATAAAAAAGCCCCAAATCCTGCTTCATGGGCAGAGCTCATCTCTTATAAGTAGGTCAGAGTTGTTTTGGAAAGCGTGGCTACAGTCACACGGTGTTTAATAGGCCCTGTTAACGTTTCAGACTTTCCCCCCGCTTTTAAAACTTCCATTTTGGAGTCAGATGAGTCACTCTAATATGGTTTTTTTTCCTTCTGCAGTTCACACATTGTCTCAGCATCTTGGCAGCAGCACTGGGAAGCCGTGCTGGTGAATCCAGGTCCCCTGGTCTCCGAAGGAAGCACCCCTGAACGGGTCCCTGGGATTAGGCAGGAAGCGGAGGTTTTAATGAAGCAGACTCCATTCTTCCAAGGGGTGAAGCGAGGTAAGGGAAGCGCCTGTTGCTTATGTGATTATTGCTAATTACTGTAATTGAACATCCTCATGACAGGAATATTTGGTGCCTGAGGTAAAGCTTGTTTGCTTCCATTCCTTTTTTTTCAACTGTCTCGTGGTGCCCTCTCGAGGTAGGAGAGCAGTGCCTTTTATTCCCTTTCTTATGGCAGCTGCAACATGAAACACAGACCCTGGAGAAGAAGCTGAGAAATTGCTGTTTGGTGTGAAAAAAAAAAAAATTAAAGGTGCTATAAACCCATGCAAAATCAGTGGGGTTTTTTATTCCCATTTCTAAAAGCACACTAGTCTCTTTCTTTCCATCTTTTCCATGAGATCAAGCACTTGAAAGGACACAAAAAGCACAAGGGATGCTTCTTTGCGCTGCCCTAAGGCCACAAAGGTGCATTTCCCTGGATCATGAACCAGCAGATCGTACAAGGTTAAAGGCTATTTCCATGAAGGAAGGGAGCACATTTCCCACAACGTGCTGCTGTGCCCTTGAGGCAAAGCACAAAATGCATCAGGAAATGCTGACGTGTTTGGATATTATTATGAATTAGGAAACTTGACACATGAGGAAGGTTGACCTTATGGCTCAAGTCAAACAGAGGGAATTCTGCTTGTGAGGGAAGTCTGTGAGTGAGGTGCTGGTCCCTCCAGGCTGGAGGAAACCAAATGCCTTGGATGTCATCACCACATCACTGTGAAGGACTGCAAATGTTGCTTTGTCTTTAAATGTGACTATTAGATGTCTGGAAATATCTCTTTCCAGGTGACAGGAGATTGTCCTTCCAAAAATGCTTCATCTTAAATTCATCAAGGAGCAAGGACTGGCAATACATTGGGTCTTGAAAAGGCAGTGAATGAATCAGTTTTGGCTTGGGCTGGAATAGAGTTGATGCTGAGTGTTTGGGGCAAGGAAATCCAGTTTGAGAGATGAGCACACTATGGTGCTGGTTTATTTTAAATACTCTTTTTCTAAACATCTCTGCTACTCGTAGATAACTTTTGCTGGGGATAAATGTAAACAAATGCTGAACAATGTGCTGGATCTGAAGGCATAAATCCTCTCCACAGAGCTGCAAATTGAAGACTCAAGGCTGTGCTTGTGTTGAAAAGGGACTTTTGGGCCCAACAAGGGGTAAGATGTTAATAAACCCTTTGTTCACTGTTACAATAGGGAACAGCTAAGTGTGGTTTGGGGTTTCTGCCAAGTTAACCCTGACTTGTTCCCATTGCCACAAATACCACTAAGAAACTTCTTAATATCTTATTAAAAATAAAGAACAAAACCCAGTTAATACTCTTCATTTTAAATACTGTATTTAAAGCAAAAGCTTTCATTTTTAAAACATCATTTATTTCCTTTCCCTGTTGCTAAACTAGGGTCTTTGAAGAAATTTCACATTTTATGTGGCATTTATTTTCTTGTTGCAGGGAAAAAAAAATAGCTTAAATGGTCTGAAACTAGCACAGTCTTTAATATTAATGGAGTTTTATTTTTTTTAATATGAAATTTCAAGTGGTCTGAGTCAGCCCAAACACATGCTAACCTGGCTTGTTTTATTATTTCCTTCCCTGTGGTCTGTTGGGCTCTGTCCATCTGTGGTTTCTCCCCCTGTTGTCATCAGCTCCTTGGGGCAGGAGCCATGAGCAGTACATTCAGACCCAGGACTGGAGACTATTGCTGTGGCAATTGGAATAGTAACAACAAAAAAGCCATGGAAAAATAAGGCAACATTAAATAGTTATTTCCACTTTTTATTTCTCTGTCAAAGAAGGGCAAAAGGGAGCTGGCTTCTGTCTGCAGTCCTGCCTTTCATTTGCAACTGTGTGTTAGGGAATCTGTGGCCACTCAATACATGGTTTTGGAAACCTTGGGGTGAGTATGAGGTGGTGGGAGGTGTTGCTTTAGGGGCATCTCCACGAGGACCTGATAGCGGTATGATGACATTATAGTATTATCTTGACAAAGGGGAAGAAGTGAAGGAGAGACGTGTCAGGCGTGCCTGGGTACTCTCTGGTCAGGTCAGGATGTCTGAAGCATCAGGACCACACAGGTCCCATGGTGTGTAAAATCAGGCTGGCAGAATATATTGGTGTGACAATCACATTCCCTCCCACCCTCATACTCTCCTCTGCTCTCCTCTGTGCCCCTCCCCCTCATCTAAGGAAAGGTGGCATCTTTATTCTGGTAGAATTAACTAATTAAAATCCGCTGTTGGTGATTTCAATTATGAATGTTCCCTCCCATTCTTAAAATGTTTTCACTTGTTTTCTGGGCAGGACCTTGAGGATCTCTCCTGAGAGCTCCTTTCATATAGATATGCACAGAATGAATAGTTTATCTCCACCTCCTGCTGACTTTCATGAATAATTTGAAGTGAAAAGCTAAGTTGGACTTCTGCTGTGTTGGATAACTTGGGAGTACCAGCTTCTAATATTCCAGCCACGGACAGAAACAGTTTTAGAGGACAAAGTGGCCTCTCTGGATTCTACTTATTTCAAATACCCAAACTTTCCCTCCTTCCCTACTATTACCAGGCTCCTTTGGGCTTCCCAAAAAATGAGAGAGGCTCTAGGGGCTTCTAGCTGACAGACCATCCCTTGTGAATGAAACCTCTTTATGTAGACAAAGAAGATTTAGTGGGACATATGACCATGATTTTTACAGTTTCTTGTTTGCCTCCCCAGGTATATTCCAGAAAATCCTGTGGTCACTCCTGAAGTTGAGCAGCTCATTTTATGGAGTGCATTTTGCTGCCCAATTGCACTGAAGGCAAACAGAATTGCTTATCTGAGTAATGTCACACGTGTGCCTAAATGATTGCAAGAGACTAAAAAGAGCTGGGAGTAGAAATAATAGCACTACTTCATCTCTCACAGAGCAACGCCAACAAAGTGATGAAGCCATGTGAATAAAGACCCAACACAATAATCAAGCTCTAACCATTTCTGGAAAATTAGCACTTCTTTCATAACAGTCACGGCTGCTGGGAAAATGGTACAAAATATTAACTGTCAGGTTAAGCACACCTTAATCAACATGTGCCAAGTCCCACTGATGTGTTCTCAAACCTGTTACTTAAGTACTTGTCAAGGCCCATTAAATAAACAAAATTTTAAAGCCTAATAGCATAAACCACATAAATAACATAAAAGAGCCATAATGGTTGAATGGGTGGGTGTTTAGCCCTTCTTGATTTAAAACAGTGAAGTGAAAAATGTTGGGGCCCTTGAAGGTGATTTCAAAGACGAGAAAGTGACAGTGCTACACAAACAGCAATCAGAGACAATTAAGAGAACTGGGACAAGTGCCTCATTCTCTCTGCAGACTGCATGGGAAATTGCACTTTACATTTCAGTCTCATTGCATTTTCAAATAAGGCCCCCAGCTATGTCATTTTTCAAGTCCAGCTCAAATCAAAAGATATTGCTTAAAATCTTCCTATTACTCCAGAAGTGAAAGGAATGATTGTCTATGCTGATGAGCCTGGAAGATTGTCTTGGAAAGAATTTGACAGTTTTGTCTCCTGGTCCCATTATAATGTTATTACTGCCCCTAAAGAAGGCTAACAGAGGCTGAATGCCAGCATGAGTACGAGGGTAGTTGAAGGTGGCTCTGCGGTGCTGCAGATTTTGTGTTGTTTCTCTGCAGAAACAACAGAGAAACTGCTCTATGCAGTGCATGTGTTTTCTCTTAAAGCTTAGTCTGATGAAGAATCTCAGCATGACCCTATGTTAACAATAGAACAGAACATACAAGCACGCTCAAAAAAACCCTCATAAAAATAGAAAGAATTAAAATAGGGAAATTTGGAAATAGTTATCTATGTCTAATTATAACCCTGTCCCTATACAGAAAGCACAACCCACCAGTGATACTTTTAAAAGAGCTTTCTGTTAAGCATGGGAACTGTTTCAGTACGTGATTCAGAAATTTCCTGAAGTGCTGAAGTGGTCCCACTTTAGCAGCCTTCTGCCCACAGATGGGAGTACAATGAGCTGCAGAGCTGTTGTAGCTGTTTTGGTTTGCCACAAAAGTGATGGTGCTTGGGAATGAGCCCTGCCCTTGTCCCTGGCTCCTTAGGGAGAGCCAGTGCTGGCCCAGCCGCCGCTGCTGCTCCGGCACAGGTTGGAGTGCAGAGGGAAGCAGGAGGACCCTGCATCTGTCTGACTGCCCTGATGGTGCCCAACAAACCTTCCCTTAACCAGCCCTGACACCTCTGCTCACTGTCATGGAAGCTGTGAAATGGAGGAGCTGTGGTGCAACCGTAGAAGTGATGCAAGCTTTGCCTTAGAGCAATTTTCCCATGGACATATCTGTGTCAATCTCATCTTACTCTTTTCTTTGCACAGGGTACTTTTTTCTCTTAAAGATTTTAACCTAAAGTCCAAATAAGAAGCTCCCCTTCCCCTGTTCCCCTCTGGTGACAAATTGACAAAGGCAGAGACTCTGGGTTGAGATAACAATTTACTGAAAATAAATATCAATGGGATGAGACACAAACAGTAACAGCAACAATATTTTAAAAACAGTGTACAAAAGGGTGATTTACACACAAAAAGGTGCTCCATTACCTCGATGCAATTCCACGTGCCCTCTGAGACAAAGACAAAATGGCAGATGTTTCCACAGCCCAGGAGTTCCTTCAACACAGGGAGCTTTCTCCAGCCCTGTGCGTTGCAGACACATGGCATCAGCCACATCACAGCAATCCATCAGTCTTATTGCAGGAGTGCTAAACTGTCAAAGCCATCAGATCTGTGCATAAAAATACACCCCCATGTGATGGGGTGAACCAGATGGAAACTGCATTGCATCAAAGTTAGCAAAGTGTTTGACTCAGTTGTTGCATTCAGCAGAACTCTTTACTCTTTCACCCACGGCTGAGCCAGCAGACTGAAGTCTTTGCTTTTGCTGGTTGCAGAAACAATTCAGTTTGATTTGGAGCTCTATGCTCTGTCCCCTTCTCATCACCTGTGAGAAAAATTAGGACAGCTCTAAATGTAAATGTTCATTTACAATGTTAATTAATAGAAAGTTAGTCTAAGGTCTCACCACTCAGATACAATCAACTCTGCATAAATGAGGTGGCCATTGAAAACAAGAATGTAAATCAATTATTTCCAGGTTAGAGATTTAAACTTTTACGTTTCACTATATTACAGTTGTCTGAGAGATCAATTATGGTTACAGTGACAATCTGGCTCTTGCTGTCCTCAATCCAGAACATAAACTACTCAGATCTCAGAAAAAAAAAAGCAATGCTTTGTTGCCTTGTGATGGTTGTACAGCAAATATGCCCACTGAAATTAAGAGGAATTTACAAAGGAAATAGCTTGCTTCTGAGCCTGGATTTTAGAAGTAATTATAAATTGTGATGGCCCCAAGAGGAAGCCTTTCACAGTTTGGGGTCAGAAAGCACCTCCAGCAAGATCATTCACATATGGAACTATGCAAAAGAAAGAAAAATACTGCAAAAGTGTGTTCTCTGTACTCAGAACTTTATCCGAGTCCCCAGAACTGCAATGGATAAAGTCTCTAGCAGAAATTAATTTATTTTGGTGGGACTTCCTTGGAGCACAGTACTGCTCAAATGATGTTTGCAAATTTGGGTCCTGACCTGCTTGTTTTAAACCAGCTTTAGCAAAATTACATTTAGGGCAAGTTCTTGTCACAAGAAGACCAAGGGGTGTTTTGTGATTAAGTTTTCATACTATACAACAATTACATTTTCTTACACATTCATGTACATCAAGTATGTAACTCCTAAGTGAAAGAAACACATTTGTGTACATTAAAATTATGTCTATAAGAATGCAATGTTGATTATTTTATATTCACAAGTAGCTGTATGGCTCTGCATCAATATCTCTCTGTCATTTTCTGAAACAGAGCCGAAAGGCCAACAGATGCGAGATACCAACCTGAGATAGCAGTCTAGCAAGGAAGGCAAAGCTGTCACTGCAGAGGGACTTGGAGCAGAAGAAGTAATACTTGCAGTTGCTGAGGCTGTCACTCCAAATCCGTGTTGCTTTGGTACCCTGGATAAAGATACGGCCAACTTAAGAGCTGGTGATATGCCATGCAGACAGATGGACACGGTGGTGAGCTAGAGGCTGAGTATCAAGTGGGGGTTCTGAAGGCAGCATTCCTAGCTGGGAGACTCCAAACAGCTGGCCAGCCTGAATTTTTAAAAAACAATTAATGTTTTAGAAAATGCTGTGGTTTGTTTTGTTCTGGATGATGTTACACACTGAACAAACCGGAGGTAGGGAGAGGTATTGTTATTTAATGTTGGTAAATATGGCCTGAGCTGCACAAAGAGAAGGAAGTGAAAAAGGGGCAGGCCCTCTGAGCCCTGGGGAGAGTGAGGATGAGAAATGAGAATAGAATTTCCCTGTGTTTTTCTCTGGCAGGGCAAAACAAATCCCACATAATTCTGGGCAGAGCAACAGAGGGACCATCAAAGCTGTACATTGGTAATGGGGAGGAGAAATATCACCTTGGATTCAGAAGTTGGAATTCATCATAAACTCACACTTCAGCATTCCTCTCCCAAGAGGATCAGTGTGTCTGGTTAGAGGCCCAATGGGACGATTCTTGTCTTGGGGAAAGGGTAGACATAGGATAACTTGAATTTTTATTACAGACTGAAATCCAAAGGTGAAAATCAGATACCAGTGCATTCCTTTTTTTAAAATAATGTAGTTCAAAGGAGTTCATCTGAATTAAAATATCTAGTTTTAAGCAGCTTCTATCCTTCCACAACAAACTCTAAACAGTTAAATTAAATTATTCAAGTGTAACTAAAAATTGGGCTGGTCTATTGGAATTTGAATGGATGGTTCTCACATGCATCAGCATCCCTTTGTCTTACAATATTTCATCCCTTCTGTTTGCAAAAGGGGAAGAGTTTTCCCAGGCAGATACTTTATCTGGACTGCACCATATTATGTTTTCGAATAATCAATCAAAACTGCAGGTCAAACACCTCTTCTATTCCATTTTCTATAACGGAGTCCTTATTTATTTCAAATTCCTGGGTTGCCTCATGTCTTTTTGCCAGCATGATACATATTGGGCAATCAGGTCATTATTCCATGTTGCTCTTGTTTGTGTTACTCTTGTGAACTCAGTTTATGTTTAATCCTGAGAATAACAGACATAAAAGGCCAACACAAAAAAAAAAATTAAAAAAAAAAAAGAAAAAGATGATGCATTCAGTGCAGTCAATATCATGTCCAGTCACAGAGTTAGAAGGGGACAGTATGAGTGAAGAGATTGATGAAGGGCAAAAGCTTCTTTAGGAATTGGTTTAGATTTGATAAACTAGAAAACTATTATGAGGTAAGATTCATTGCTGGGTTCATCTCTTTGGGGCAGCCCTTCTAGAGCCATCTCAAGGCATTTCTCCGTATTCCCTGGCCACTATGGTTCCCCCATAAAGGAAACATGCAAAAAGGCTAGGTGGTGGTGGTGTTGTATTCAGGATGTTTGGATCACCAGAGGCCCAAGACCACAGCAGAGACATTATCTAACTGTTGGCCTTATCTTGGCTGCAAAGATCAAGCACAGGCCATTGTGCACCACCAGCAGAGAGGACAAAGCCACCACCATGACCCCAGCTCTAAGTCGATGTTACAAAGGAGTGAATCAGGATTTAAGTCCACCTCAGTTTTTTTAAGGTCACTGATTCTCTTCAAAGAAACAAAACAACACACAGACTTGTGTGCACACAAACACACACACTTAATAATTAAAAGAATTAACACGGGAATTAGATTGTGTTGCAAACCAAGAGATTGTTGTTAAGTGGAAATTTCCCATATGCTCTCCAAACTAGACACAAAGAAGAACCATTTTACCACTTAAACCTCTTTTTTTGCTGTAGAATTGGAATGCCCAGTGATGTTGATTGGCTCGTTTAAAGAGCATTAATGTTTGTTGTGGGGTCTGTGTATCAAGGATATCAAGGTTACTTAGAAGAAGTTTTTGGAAACTCTTACTCTCAGGCTGCTGAGCTTTTATTTTGAGGAGAAAGTAACACAAATAATAAAATGCAGAGGTGCCAGTGGGCTTAGTGGAAAGAAGACTTGGAGGTTTATATTTCTTTCCCTTTATTTTTTTTAAATAGTCCAATTATGTACCACGCAGCAGCAACTGGGCTAACACCAGCCATATGATGGAATAGCTTGTAATCCGGTTGTGGGTCTAACTCCATGAGACAGACTCCAAGTAGATGAGTTTTAAATCTCCTTAGAATTAAGAAGGGTTTGGCAACCAAATTAATTGTTTTGGAAAAATCCTGCTTTATGGATCATGAAGAGGATAAAAAGGGAAAAAACATGTCATCTGTAGTGGTTAGTCAGATGTTCTTTTGGAGTTACAATGATTTCCTCTCTAATTCCTCCTCTTGTTGACATTCCCGTTAAAAGAATAATGAGCACGATGTTCGTTGCCTTAGCACTGCTCATCCCTGTGTACATTACGAAATCTTTGCATTAAGCCACCCAAATGGATTGAATCATACCGTGAGGCAGACAGTGAAAAAACAACTGCACTCAGCTGTGAGCACACATAAAAGCCACGTATAAACTGATACAAGCGGCCATAATCGCCGGGACCCTGTACAGGAGTTTGTTTGAAAGCAGTGCTGGGGCCCAGGCAGCCAGGAGAGTGCCTCGCTCTGCTCTAGCAGGGCTGAATTATTTTAAGTCTTTGGCTTTTTAATATTGATGCCGTTACCCTTTTACCAGGGAGGTTGTGATGCTTTGGAAAAATGTGTTCTTTGCATTATTAACGCCATGTTTAAATAATGAGAGACAATTAAACGATCGCTGGGTGATAGTTTCCCAGGTGTATTCCTGTTTTATATATTTTGTAGATCTATACTGTAGTCTCGCAGAGGCTGCATTACTTAATTACCCCGTGCTTTTACAGTATTTTGGTAAAAGTAGGTGTGCAAATAAAGGTATTATTATTTCACAGGTGGCATAAAAACAGCTTCATTAAGGAGCTTGGTACTAATAGTCCTTTAATACAGAAAGCCAGGAGATGATTCTTCACATGGTACATTAAACAGTGAAATACGCCAATTTTGACTTGATTTCTATGCTGCTAAACTACCCCACATTCATTTGCTTCAGCTTTAAGCCCTTCCATTCTCGTATTCTCTAGCCCTGGTTACAGAATTGCAGCTTGCTTTTCACCTGTCTCCTAACAGTTTAACATGGATGTCTGGGTCCAGCCCATTGTTCCAATTGTATATAGTTTAAAAAGCTCTGCAGTATTTTACTCTTTCCATTATATCTTGGCTTCCCTGAGCGCTCTGCTTGCTGCATTTTACTTGTACTGGCTCTGTTTTCTAAACCCATTTATGGCTTTTTTTTCTGTACACACTTGTTCATTGGGGAGCTTAAATTGACTTCTCTCCATTCTGTTTCCTTAACTAAAAAAGCACCATTAAGGTTGATTGAAGTCTTTTGAAAACACTTCATAAAAAATGAAAGGCCACAAGAAATTAGGCTACCAGTGTTTGCAAATACCTGTTTTCAGCCAAATTGGTGGGAAGGAATAAGAACTGAATTTTAAAAATGCTACTGATATGTATTTGGTTGCTGGTAATTTTTATAAAAATTAAAAAAGCATGTGTAAAACATTTTGAGGACTAAAGTACCGAGACTTTAACAAAATGTGCCAGACAGTAGCTTGTTGTTGCAGAAAGCCTTTTCCCCAAAAAAACATCAGGGACAGTTCTGAGGACAGAAAATGTCAGAATGAAAAGAAGTATCTGGATCCGTTATTTTCATGATTTTCTGTTTTAAAAAATATCTTTTAGTCTTAATTGTTTCTCTTCAGAGAGTACTGAAAACTCTTTAAGAGCAACATTTGAACTGTGGAACAACATATTTATCAGGGATATGAGGAGTTATTAATAAATTGCTTTATAAATGGGGAAAAAAGTTTAATTAAATCAGTGCAACTTGGAGTGCCTTTCAGAACAAAAACATCTGTGCAGAGGTTGAGGATATTAAGTATGTTTTACATTATGTACACGTATCCTTAATGAAGAAAGCAGCCTCATTTCACATATCCCCCACCAGGAATCAGGGAAGTCATTCTGAGCAGCGTGCCGAATTGTCAAGGAAACTTTTATGGACATATGGAAATGCATCTGCTTTAAAAAGAGAAATATCAAGAGGGATTTGCACAAAGTTAAAAGCAAAGCAAGTGCTTTAGAATCAAAAGTGATTACATTGAAAATGGCAGCTTGCTTGTCAGAGCAGCTGAAGCGGCTCCTCACCAAACAAATTACTAATCGTTCCAGCTGTTTCCAGGCTCTCCTAATACTGCTGCTTATCATTAAAAAATATGTACTTTATAGAAACGTGGAAAGCTCTAAAAGAAAAATAATTTGATTTTGGTTTATTTTTAGATTTTTTTTCAGACAGCTGCCAAACATATTTTATTTACAAGACGTATTGCTTCTATGGCATTTCGTCTTTTTCAGAAATATAGATATTCATTCTGACATTCATCTCACTAAGTGGAGACATCTAAAATGCAAAAGACTTTCAGCATAAGACTTACGTTGCAGAATAGGGGCAAAAAATCTGCATAGGGTAAGTTTTACAGTTTTATTGGACTTTTAAAAAGAAACAAAATAAACCTTAATATGGAAAAAACCCACACCTTTTGAGCCCCAAAATCAAACTCAGGTTTGAGTTCAGGATCAAACAAAGTTGTAAATTACAGCTGTTCCCAGACTTTGCCTTTAGTAATATGATGAATTTAAGACTTTTTTTTCCTTTTACTTTTATTAAGACAGTGGAATCAACCCACCAGGCCTTGGCTGCAGTGGTGTTTGAAGATGTACGTGAGCACAAACTGCAGACTGCATCCCGTGCTTTAAGAATTCTCCCCTTAATGGAGGAAGAGAGCAGTGAGATCAACAAGCGAAGTAGCTGAGTACAAGGAGGTCATGCAGCAGCGCTGAGTTCTGCTGCAGAGCTACAAGGAAACCCTGTCAGCTTCCATCCCATTAAATGAGCCAGGAGCTATGTGTTGGACTCGCTGGGACTACCAGCAAACCCCTCCCAAGCTGTCTGCTGGCTCTTGCTCACATCCTCAATCAATTATTCAGTTCCTTTTATGCAAATAATGTTTCATGGAAGCAACAGAGATTCATAATGGGGAGAAGAGTAACATCCATTTAGGAGAATTAAATGGTAGATGAAAAGCGTGACACTTTGCAGGCAAAAGCTATTGAAATGGTGCAGTACCAGGAGTCTTTAAATGCATGCACAGACGGGGAGAGTCAAAGTTTTGTTTGTTTTTTTTTTGACAATCAGCTCGGTACAAGATTAAATAAGGTGGGAATAGACACAGACTGCAGCATTCCCGGTTCTGCCCAGGGGACAAAAGCGAGGAAGAAGCGAGGCCTCCATAGCAGATCTGTCTGTGCTCTGCAGGCTCTAAGCTCTCATTTTGTGTCTTACAGGGGATCTGTGCAGCAAGCCTGGATGCCAATGTGTCTGTACTAAAGAGAGGCTTCATTGCTCTTTAGAGTCACGAGTCACAGAAACCAAGGGCCTTTTCGGCGTTCTTTTATCACGCAAAACATTGGTTTAATAGATGGGATCACAACTCTGCTGTAGCCCCATTACCCTTCACAGGGCCAAACTCAGTCCTGCTTCCTTCTGAGATTCTTCCCACAGAAGAGATTGGTGAGTAAATGCAGACAATCCTGGGTGCATCCAGCCAAAGAACCGATCGTGCCTCTGTTGCAAGCCTTTAAATCCTTGTCTGGGATTTTACTTGAAGGTTTATCCCTTGTCTTGTCAGTCAGCTCATGGTGGTTTTCCTGCTGAACTGTCTGTGGGCTGTTTGGCCACTTCTGTCTGGGTCTGCACGGTCGAGTTTGGAAGTGGTGGTACCCCATTAATGCCTCCACACTGCAAAGGCTGTGGTGGAGCTGCCTGTCCTGAACACAAACAGACCAGTGGTGGTGAAAACACATCCGTCATCCTGTGTGCTCCAGCATCAATTAAGGAATCTTATAATAATGTTGAATTTTATACCAGAAAAGCAGTGTTTGATAAGGCAGAAACACAGAAATAGGACCACAGCCTCAAGGCTTCTCTCTGTGTCCTGTTGCTGCCCCTTTGCTGCACTGCTACTCTTTGTGTGCAGGGAGTGTGAATCAAAAGCAAACAAAATGTTATTAAAACACAGAGTCATAGAACCCTTTAGTTTGAAAAGACCTTTAAGACCATCGAGTCCAGGCATAACCCAGCACTGGCAAGCCCACCACGTCCCTTCTTTCAATCTTTCAGCTTTATTTGGGAGACAACAGCCAAGTGCTAAGAAAGTTCTCATATCTTCTGTATTTCCTGGAACACACATAACAAGATCAAACGTTGTAACTGTGTCTTCTAGACATAAAGACCTCTCTTCTAAAAGCTTTGTAATGCAAGTGTGCTGTATATTTATGGTGCTTCAGCATTTAACTATCTTTAATGACACTGTTTTTCAAAATGGAATTTTTTTGCTAAAGCAGGAGAGAGAGAAAGTGTGTTTTAATGCACTGCAGTTAGCCTAAAAGTGAAAGAGACTTCAATTATAAAATTCTGCACTCAAAGGAGCCCTGGCTATAGGCAGAGATGGAAAATTGAAAGAGCATTATGCACAATAGGTAAGTTCAAGAGAATTAAAGCATAGATAAATTCAGAGAATCAAAAAGAAGCCAAGCTACAGGGGCTACAGGTGTATTTCTGATTTTGTGTTTACCACATTGTGCTTTTGCAGCCCAAGGAGATGGAAGATCTTCCCTTGTAACAGGCTCTCCCTCTCAAGGAGGAGGCAGCAGGCCATTGAAACTCCATGACCTCGGGAAACTTTGGCTGACTTAAGGCACAGGATAATTCTACTCAGGATGGTACAAGGCTCTTTCTGTAGGGTTCGGAATTACACAGAGAGCACAACAGCAAAACGTTGCTCTGAGCAATCTCTGCACAGAACTGAGCTCACTCAGCCCTTTCCTCTCCCCTTCCCACTTAAGGCTGAGTTTTAAGTCTTGCCTTAAAATCCAGTTGTTACCTGTGTGCGCCTGGAGCTGACCCCTTACAGAGATCAGTAACACAAACCCACGGGCACCAAATGCTGCACGAGCAGTTCTACTCTTCTTTTCCTCCACACAGTACTTTCACAACCAGTTAACTCATAAGGGACTATCTTCTTTTGTTTTGTGTTGTTCCTCTGCCTACTTCAGCTACGTTCGTGTTTCTCTCTCCTTCAGGCTCCCTTTAGAGGTACAACGTGTGTTCCCATCTTTCTGGCTCAGAGAACACCTGAAAACTTCTGCCAGGTGACAGCCAGGCAGTGACCAGTGTGGTTCAAGTTTTCTGTACCCAAACCAATCCAAAATTTCAAGAATGGGACCTAAATCTTTGATTTACCCTGGTGCAAATCTGGCATAACCCGGCTGAAGTGGGTCAGCCCTTGTTTTCAGTGCACTCCGAGCATGTGTTGGCATCCCTGATGTGGAAATTCAGTGGTACAACAAAGACACCTCGTGGCTGCCCTGCAAACCACACACAGACAAAGAGCTCACCAGCCAGGCGGGGGATGTCTGCTCTGGTGGCAATCTTCACACGTACTCCCTGACACCTACTTAAAAGTATAATTAACACTAACCCCTCTTTCAAATCACCTCGGAGAAACAAGAAATTATCCTAATAAATTGAGTACATTATATTAATTGTAAAGAATAAATAATGCACTTAATAGAAATGTGATGTTGGGTTCCGAATTAAGCATGGGAACTCAAATTATTAGATTAAAAACCCTTAAAAATTCTATTCAATAATTTAATTTGGTCTGATTTGCGAAGTGAATGCTGTGAAAAATTTATGAAGTCTAGAAATAAGCTCTTATATTAGAGATAGATCTCTAAAGTCTTCTAAGAACTTTAATTTCATAGTAACGTGGTAAGTTTTCAACGTTTGCTTTTAAACTACTGGCAATTCTATTAGAAATCAGCAGATAAGTGTTTATAGTTTTCTATTCCAGTATGTATTTTAAATCCCGATATAATACTACACACTGTACACCAAACACTATATTTTAAAAAATATAATATGAAAAGTGAAATGTATTTTTAAAAAATAGATGGAATAATAAAGTCCATTATTACATTCAGATGTAGTTTCATTATTATCCCTGGCATCAGTTCACACACACAGATATGTAAGAAAGGCTCTATAGATACAGTAAGCACATTTATTTTAATAAAGTGGCAAATTTTTTTGATTAAACTATTTCTGAACAGCGAAACAAAATCTTGCACAGTGAATGTACCAGCATAAAACCTTGAGCTGATGTGTACTGGTTTTATTTCCCTCCTCACCTCTGCATGAAAATTCATTGTATCATAACCAGTTCAGTAAAAAAGAAGAGTAATTAAGTCAGATCATGAAGATCTTGGAAAATAGACCAACCCACTGGGTAGTAAATTTGGAGAGATCAGATTCTACTCTCCATTTTTTCCGGTGCAAATCTGAAGAAATCATATTATATCAGACTTATTGTAAACTCAATTCTTAGATTTTATTGCTGATATCTACCAGGGTGAGTGAAAACAGAACAAACCAAAGGCATCTCTGAGTCCCACAGTATTCTGCCTATGTGTAAATGCTTCATTGAATTAAATAATTTCTTGACATAATTGATATTTCATATTCATTATGCATTGACAATCACTGCATTAAAATGAAAGAACAAATGCCCAAACTCTCGCTTTGGTAACACCACTTAAGTCTGTGGAACAATGCTCAGAATAAATTTTTTTCCCAGAATTTCTCTCATTTTTGCAGTTTTTTGACCCTTAAGTTTGATTTAATTGGGGGGGCGAGGAACAACTCCACATTGTACCACAGAAACTTTGTTTTTAAAAAAACCCTATTAATTTAGAGAAGTAATACTTACAATTATACATATTTAATACATTAGTAACATGACATTCAGTCCTATTATGTACCCCCATGACAACAACTTTATTATGTTCCCTTCATGGATGAAAGCAGGAATTTTTTAATTAACTTGGTGCTCTACTGCTAATACAGACAAGCCAGGGTTTCACCATCTACTTCAGTCCATCCCTGTACAAGCATCATTAGAACTTTATTTGTTTTATAAAGAAGAGATTCTTTACAAAGAAGATGAAATACTGAACTTGCTTCCCTAAAACAGGTGATTCAGGAAGAAAAAGCAGAGGAATGTGCCTTTAGTGGTTCATGAGCATCCTGTTGCATCTTTTAGCTCCAACTTGTTGATTTCTCTGGTTAATAAAAAGGCTTTTAGCCCTCTTCCAGTTGAAACCAGTACTGTACTAGGGCACATGTGTCCCAGAAGGGGACCTGAAGGAAGCCCTGAGATAATAATACATTATCTCATTATCCCTCTCTTCTACAGGCAGCTGGTAGATGGAGTGACTCACTCCAAACCTACTACCTGGTGGCCTCAAAGGATAAAATCCCAACAGTCTTAAAACACAGGTGTTTCCTTCTGAGTCCAAATTATCCTTTTAAAAATCCTCTTTTTTTCCTAGAATTTCCCCTCTACTGAAACATAATTTACAAACTAAATATTTGAAACCGAACAAAATGAAGCCTGGAAGTTCTTAATATTCAGAAATGCAGACAAACGTGATGCTCCTTTTTAAGTTGAGGACTGTAGAGGTGGTTCCAGTTGTAAAACAAAGTTGTTTTGCTTATTAAGCAAGGATCCAGACTCCTTCTTTTGTACATTAAATAGTGCATGCCTTTGTATATTAAAGAGCTCATTACCATCTCTCTAACAGAATGGGAAAGTTCAATCATTTGTTACTTTTTGAAGTACAGTGAGGTGAAACTCTGTCTTTTAAGAGCTTTGCATTCCTGTGTGGGTTGTTTCTTTTGATCACAGCAAAGGAGAGCACACACTATAAACTTTCAAGGGAAATCTGTATATTATACATAGAATTTGCTTGCATTAATTATCTTGCAGTAAATTTAGGTTGCTAATTAAAAATCATGCACAAGTGTTATGATTAATTAGGTGACACACAAACTGAGGACAAAAATTCAGTAAATTACACCAAAGAATAAGGGAGAAATGCATGGGTTCATATGGTTTTTGGGGATGGAAGGCAACTATAAATTTATCTTAAATGATTACTTTAGTCTTCCTGCTTTGATGCATCCGTGAATCTTCCTTGAAGTTCAAAAAAATAAGTGCTGATTAAAGACAGATCCAGTAAACAGACGCAATGAACAGTGTTGACTAACAGCTTACTTGTTTCATTTTTAAGTATTGTGTGAAGGATTTCTCACTTTTAATAAATGTTAAATAGGAATTAAAAAGGAAATATCAGTAACAACTGTAAAATACTAAAAGATGCTACAAACACCATGTCAGTTAATAAATTTAGGGGAGATAACACTTCAAACAGATCTAACCACAGTAAGATAAGATTTGGGCTGTCAAGACACCTGAATAGCTTTATCTCTGACTAAATAGATGCCATGAGGGGAAAGGTTAAAAAAAGTTCTCAATTGTCCTAAAACATCACTTCATCTGGTGTGGGATGTAATTTGTGTTGCTTAATCAAAGGCAAACATTTTGTTGGGTTTTTTTGGTTTTTTTTTTTTTTTTACTGTCTAGGTGCCTTTGTGGTGTTCTTCTAATTTTAGCATGTTGGTTTTAATAAAAAACACAGTTAAATTGGAAACACCCAGGCACTAAGCATGAAGTTGTAAAGTTACAACAGGCTGAGAGATACGGGAAGAGATCAAAGAGCACATGTGGCATGTGAGGAAATGCAAACAAAACTACTGATAGAGGATGCTTGCTGCAGCAGCTCATCTACATGACTGAAAGATACATGGCCTCCATGTGTTGAGTTGGTTTTTTTTCAAATGTGTGAGGATCAATTTACAACGTAGGGAAAAATTCATACATGCTGCTTTAGGCCAGAAAAGCCCATGTTTTAAATACCTGAGAGAAGTACCTGTAACAGGATCCTGTGCAGGGGAGGTCGAATCCAGCCCTGTGAAGAGGCCAGCTCAGGTCAAGGCCAGGGGGAATTTCACTCTATATAAATCAGTCATGCTGAGTAATGTCACTTCCTCTGACCACTGCTTTCTCATCTGCCACATCTGAGCCAGCACGGCACTCCTTTGTTTAAATTAGATTTATTTAAAGTGTTTCCCCTCCAGAGGTTTTGTAGTATCAGTCATGTTCCTGTGGAAACTACTCCCATCACCACTGTGCTTATGTAAAACCAGCTGAAGATGGTTGTGGAGAAACATCTTTGGGAACAAGCCCTTAATTAACACTTTTTCATTGGCAAACGTAACACAGAATTTTTAAATGTTTTTCTAGCAAAGAAAAATCCCAGCTTATACTGTGGTGTATAAATATAATAATATATTAAATATACGTAAGAAAAATGTTTGTTTGGGACTAACATTACATGAAAAGCAGCTTTGCAGACTGATTGCAGACTGATGCAGAAGGAATCACCTCACTGGCTTACACATCTGATTTTGAGGAAATCTCTTTAGGTAATAAATATTAATAATCAAGATGGAAATGTAGAAGTCTGAGTTCCAGGTTTTTTCACATCCCTGTTGTGGAGAAACATTTGATACGATGAGAAGTGTTGGTGTAACATTCAATCACGTGCTGGTTCCAGCCTCTGGCAGTTAATACTAGAAAGATACTGCTGTTTGTATCACAATTATTATTCATTATATTCTTTATTATAGTATTTTTATTAAAATGTTAACGATAAGTATTTAACCTCGGTAACAGCTCTACCCTTGCATTTCTGCTTCCATACTTAACATTTTCAATTGCTAAGCAAAACTAGGTTTCATGCAACAGAAAACAAATAAACAAAAAAGCGAAGTCTTGCGTTAGGGATAGAAAAAGATTAAGCATGAATTTGGGAGACACCAGCTTATTTTGGTTAAATAGCTGGCTCTATTTTATAGTAGAGTCATTGTTCTAATTGCAAAATTTTAAGTTGTTGTCTAAATGCTTTCTTAGATGCATTGCAAGTTTTATCAGACGAAAGCGAGTAAATACATTTTTGGTAGATCTGGAAAATGAGATAAAGAAAATAGAGGAAGGAAAGTAATGTTTATAGAGAAGTGTTTTTGCTGCACCCCATCCCAAAAAAACCCCAAAATGGAAAGAAACGAGGTTGTATGGGGCCTGTAAGAGCCTCACCCAGATGTTCTGTCTGCCCTGGTGCAGCTGGCTGGTTCGAGTTGCAGCACTGTGATGCACCAAATGGTTTAGAAGGTTAGTTGCTGCTCCTTTGGCTTGCCCAAGAGCTCTTTCCACATGGATGCTTCAAAGATTATTTGTTATAATTCCCAGGTTCTTAGACTTATCTGTAACACAAAATGCACATGGATATTATCCCTGCATGGTCTCCCCAGCTGCCAGTCACCAAGTACTGCACACATTCTTCTTTTCTTCTTAATTTTCCTCATCAGAACAATGTTACATCATTTCTTCTGAGTTCCTAGCACAGTTAAAACTTTAATTTACAATCTGAAATTGGTTAATAAATTAAAAGGAAAAAAAAAATCAAAAAACCCACAAAGCTTTTGAAAGCACTGAAAGGTTAATTCTTCTATCGATGGTTCAGACTGAATCTGAAGATCCATTCAAGGGTGAAGAACAGAGAAAGATGTATATTTTTCCAGAAGACACATTTTCCAGCTCAGGGAAGGTTGTGTAAAAGTTACAGATTTGCAAAATACTCAGGGGAGATTAAATTGTGCTTGTTAAAAATGCTCTATGTGACCATGCAATATGTAGCATGAAGGAGTATAACTGTTTTAAGTATTCAGAATGTCACAGAATCTTAGAATGGTTTGGGTTGGAAGGGACCTTAAAGATTATCTCCTTCCAACCCTCTGCCATGGTAGGGACACCTTCCACTATCCCAGGTTGCTCCAAGCCCTGTCCAACCTGGCCTGGAACACTTCCAGGGATGGGAATGGGTAATGAAGAAGTAAAACATGAACGAGTGTAACTGTGTTAAGTATTCAGGAATCTGTAATCCTGTTTATTTATGTTTGCTTTCATTTGAGTTATTGAGAAGATGCTCTTGATGTTCATGACCAAATATAAGATCTGAGCCAAATAAATGGTCAAGGTTTTCATTCAGGTTCCCATTTGTTGTTCTGAGAGGATTATGTCTTGTAAAGTTTGTTGGCATTCCAGGAAATCCAGAGTCCCCTGGTGAATTTGCAACTGGAAAATGCTTCATAAGAAAAGAAAAAACTCTCCCAAACAATAAAGATTCTGTATCGTAGTCTTTATGATAGAAATGTCTTTGGTTTTGCAGTAATACAAACAGTAAAGATCAACTTCTTGTGAGTAAAGAACTGTAAATAATCTCAAATTCAGCAGTGAAAACACTGAAAGAGATTTAATCAATAGCATGAAACAAGAAAGTATTATTATGTACAGAGTGTTCTGGTGTCTACCTAAACCAGTACTACATAAAGTGCCAGCCTACTTTCTGCTGGGCAAATCTCTTTGGAAGCTTAAGATCAAAAGCACTTTTTAAGCTTAAGCAACACCATACTGTTTCAACTCTTGCTTTCGAACAAGCACTTTAAAAAGCACAACTAAAATGCAACTGACAAACTCAAAAAATCTTTTGTGTTGTTTCACTTGGATGATCTAATGAGAAAATGGCTCAGTTCTGTTGTAGCTCATGAGGTATAACATCTTCACTGAACCTGAATATGAACCAGGTATTTCTCTGAAGATACAGTCTGAACATGCTTCTATTGCTTTACTCATTCATTCTGCCATGTTTTTATTTAAGTGATGTCCAAGGAATAAAAGCACGGGTCAGTTTTGAAATAGAACATTCACACATGAAATGACTCATTCCAAAAGTTCTTTGAACTCTGTGTACAAGCATTGTGGCTTCAAGTGGGAAAATGTGTTTTGCTAACTTCTGAAACAAACTGCAAACAGAGATATTAATGCAGCCAGACAGAGATTGGTCTAACACATTTCTGACAGAGGAAGTTCTGAGGCAGAACCTGTGTGTACATGGATTTTAACCTACCTGGTTTCAGCAGTGACCTACTATCAACGTGAACACTGAGGTTTGGCAAAGCAGTGAAATAGTATCAAATCACAGCATTTGTTCTGGTAGGAGCTAGAAGGTAATATCCTCCTAAAGGGCTTTATTTATACAGTAAAATATTTATGGCAAGAAATTTATACCAGGGTACAATAAAGACATAGGTGTGGGAAGCAAAGGAGTGAGATTTAGTGCATCAAGTAGCATTTGCAGCTCAGCAATGGTTTAATGTGATTGAGTATGGTGACAGCACCCTGGCAGTAAAAAAAATTGAAATAATTGGAGTAGAATATCCTTGTGCTGTAGGTGTCCACTGGTAGAGCCTCTTATCATAGAACCATGGAATCCAAGAACGGTTTGCGTTGAAAGGGACCTTAAAGACCATCTTGTTCCACCCCCCTGCCATGGGCAGGGACACCTTCTTCTATCCCAGGTTGCTCCAAGCCCTGTCCAACCTGGCCTGGAACACTGCCAGGGATGGGGCAGCCACAGCTTTTCTGAAAAACCTGTACCAGGGCCTCACCAGTCTCACAGTCAAGAATTCTTTCCTCATACCCAATTTAAACCTGCCCTCTTTCAGCTTTATATCTATGAATACAGGTATAGATATACCAGCTTTATCAATAAAGCAAAGAGGTGTGAAGAAAAGCTGAACAGGTTGATGAGGATGTTAAAATAAAACTGATTGTACTGATGCTTCTCATCATCCTTAATCCTTGTGTTTCAGATGTGTAAAAGAACTGTTTCTGTGCTTCATTAATGCAAATCTGAGACAAAAGGAGAGAACTGGCTTGCAGAACACAAAGGGAGAACAGAGTCTAGATCTCCTCATTACTCTGTGGATCCTTCTGGGTAAACCAATGTCAAAACGACTACTGAGGCTTTTGAGCTGTAAGGAAGGAATCCTGTTCATCAAATCTCCAGAGAAGTTTCATGCTGTGATACAAAAAATACAGGTCTGCTGTGGGACAATGAGCTGTTTCAGTGAGTGGGGTCTTAGTGATAAATGGGGTGACAGAGACAATGACCCTGCTGTTCTCAGGAGACACGTGCTGGGCTGACCTCCGCTCTGACTCCTTGCTGTAGCTGTTATTCTTGTGTTTAGGAAACCTAGCAGTGAATCCTACTAAAAATCTCTGTTCCAGTGAATTTATACTGTAAAATGAGATGAGGCACACCCAATGAGTACAGACAGACTGACAGATGGGTGAGCACAAGGAGATAATGAGCAATGAAATCGGTCACTCTGACAGACAGTGATCACAGCAGATGCCCAAATGTTGGGAAGCTTTCTTTTAAGGTTCACAGTCAGTGAGAATTTCAGGGCAAGGTCTGGAGGAGAACAACAAGGTCCAGGCAACCCCTTCCGACCAAAAGGAGCAGCAAAGGTTGAAATATGGCAAAAAGGGGTGTTGATGACCAGTAGTAGTGGTCAGCTCATGGGACAGAATTGCATCTCAAGGCAAGGTAAGACACAAGCTCACTCTCAACAAGAAGGATGGGGAAAGGCAGGACTGAACCACAATAATGGAAACAAGTACTTTGATGAGGAGGACCAGTGAGAACTGACACAAACCAACAGGCTTGTTTCAAAGCAATACATGAAGACTATTATCTGTGTTAAAGTATTTCCAGTGAAAAAAAAATGGGACAAGGCAGCATCTTTCAAGACAAGGCAGTATGTTCTTGCATTATCAAATTAAAGTTGAAAATAATTATGTAGGTGACTATCATCATGAAGATAAGCTGGAGTCCCAGTTAATGAGAAAAGATGGGCAGGGAAGATTTAAGGGTGAGTATTGTACCTTGAAATTACAGTTGCAAACATTCACGCAGAACTGCTGTTAAACTGCATTATGTAGTAACATTTTGTGGCAAGAGAGTAAGTTTTCTCTGAAACTTTTATGAAAAAAATCTCAGATACAGATACCCTGTGAAAGTGTGGGTACTTCTGCTCCTTCTGTTCTTGTTCCACGTAGATACAGTTATGTTATATCCATGTTGTAATATAACATTGTGTTGTGGTTTAACCCCAGACAGCAACTAAGTTGACACCACTCATCTCTTCGCCCCATTCCCAGGGGAAAGAGGGAAAAAAGGTAAAACCTGTGCATTGAGGTAAGAACACTAATAATTGAAAAAAAAATTATAATAATATCATTATAATAATTCTAACGACAATGGACACAACAAAAAGAGAGCGAAAAAGAAACCTCAAAAATGAGCCGATATCTTTTATTTTTCCTGACTTTACAAACCCTGAGGTTTGTATATAAAGTCTGTCTAGAAGGGGGGAAAAAAATCTGTTCTGATGCTGTGATAACTGAATTAGGCACCCATTATAGCTTGCATGAATATTGCCCTTGGTATCTGAATAACATTTATTTAACTTGTTCAAGGGGCTGGTAGGCAGCTCCCATCCTTTCTTCTGCATTTGCTGGCTGTCAAAACACAAACAATGATCAGTAGTTCTACCAAAGCAAAAACCACTCATAAGCTTTCTGAATTGCTTGTGTGTTGTTTTGGACTTCAGTGACAGTGGAAGACAATGTGTTTGATTTCATCTATCTGCCATCTCTACTTAAAATAAATAAATAAATATCTTCCTAAATAAAATCTGGACATCTTGAGAAACAAGGCTTAGATCAATCATTATTGGTAGCAATCATAGATTGGTATTGGTTATATATGTAACTATGAAGAGTACACATGGATGACTGCAATTTGAATAATCACTGGAACAGACTTCTTAGGAATTATATCTGTATAAGATAAAAGAGATGTGTTGAAAAATTAAACAAACCTAATACTTGGAGGTGTAAATATTACATATATGCACTCCCACTCCGTGGAAGTTAGGTTAAATCTTCTGCATCCAGACCATGAAAATCAAACAAATCAATAAACCCACTCCTCTGTTCATGGAAGTCTGGGAACATGAAAAGGAAACAGCTGTAAACTTCTGCTTAATTTAGTAAAATACTTATAGAATCATAGAATAGTTTGGGTTGGAAGGGATTATATGGTGACTTGTGTGTGTATTCTCACAACAGTTATATGACAGTAGAATAGAATAAATCAACGTGCACTGTTCCACTCATCTGCTTGTGAAAGCTTCCTCTCTGCTATGTCTGACCTGTAATTAGGCAGCATGAGCTAATAGATTAATAAGAAAGAGAAGGGAAACCAAGAGTTCTCATTTTACCTTTGCTTCTTCCTTGTGACCCAGCTAATGAAACAATGGGCTTGGTAACCCCAATTTCCACAAAACCACTAAATATTGGTGATTGCTGAGCAGGTAGAGGACATGAGATGATTATATTCATACATCACCCAAAAAAAAAAATATCCAAACTGTACATTGATAGGCAATACTAATTTGTGTTAAGATGTGCAAATATGTACTGTGCACACTTTACCACACAGGCTTATCTGAACAAGGTTGCAAAAATTAAGGGCTAATTTAATTTCTGGAGAAAGTGTCAAGAGGATCTGGGGAGTGTCTAACACATTTTTTTGTCCCTAGAATATCTCATAATTGAGAAAGAAGACAACAGTCGTTAAGAGGAGAGTATCCACTTATTGGGAAATTGAAAGCAGATAGAATAAATGGAAAAATAAAGAAATGGACAGTAAGAAATAAAACTTCCCCAAAAATGATGGAACGAGCAAATGCAGAAAAGGGGAGAGGGAGAAACAAAATGACTGTACATCTATAACAGAAGTAATCTTGACAATATTACTGTACTATTACTAACTGAAGATGGTAGAGGCATCAATAAATCTGAAATTAAGTGTAGGTGTTTACTAAATACTTTTGTGCTGCCTTTGTGGGGAAAAAAACTCAATGTTATACATGTCATACAGTAATAATGAAATAATTTCCATTTCAGTATTGACTTAAATGTTGTTATGTAGTAGCAGCTATTGAGCTAAAAGCTGTTTTAATCAGTGACTCTGAGTAAATCACATTTGCAGGAGCTGGCTGAGAAATATCATGGAATATTTATGTTGACTTACACTGAATTTGGGAACGTTAGCCAAGTTTTGGGGACATTTAAGAAAGGTATACTTTCCCATCATTTAAGAAAAGAAAGGAGAGGAAGATGGAAGGTATTAGAGTGAAAAAAATATTTTCCATCAACAAGAGGGCCATTCCTACAGTTACTGAACAATTATTTCAAGACCAGTCTGTGCAAGGAATTATAGTAGTTTAGTTCACTTGTTTTTGTGAGATATGAATTAGGAGAAACATACAAAGCAGGCTCAAAAACTTTAAAGAGTATAAAGATAGTTTATTGTTACTACATAGCATTAAAAGAAAAAAGGAACACTAAGAAAGTAAAAAGAAAAAAATCACATTCCTTTCTTTGCCAGCACCATCCCTTCCCCAGCCCCTATCACGCCAGGGCTTGCAGCCTCCTCACAGGCTGCTCAGAAGAGAGAGAGGAGGGTAACAAAGGTGGAATTTCTTTTCAATATTACAGTTCTTAAAAAGTCTTTCCAAACTCCAGGGAAAAGAAAGAGGTCTCCTCTCTGCTTCCACCCGGTTTCTAAACTGCCACAGCAATAGTCTGTCTGGTCGGACACAGTCCATTGCACTGAACATTCAAACATGGGGTGTTCTCAATTCCCCACCATGTCCTTTAAATGGATAAAAGAACAGTTTATGGTATTACAGTTCTGTACCATGTTTTTGCAAAGGGATCGGTTTAAGCTTCGCGCCCCTCACGACTCCGCCCTCTTCTTTCCGCCGCCATCTTCCATTCCACCCTGCCTGACTTACTTTCTCCTTCTTCCTCCGACTTATAACGTCATGGTGGACAGCTTACNGGGGGCGATGCATGCCAGGGACCCCTTGCCCTGGCATTGGGGGAGGGGAGCTCAGCCCAGGTCCCCAGGGCCGGGCCCGGAGCTTCCCCCTCCCCTCCCTTCTCCAGCCACCCGCTGGATTCAAAGAGGCCGTTCCCGTGCCTCCAGCAGGTTTAAATATGCAAAATCGGAGAAGCGCCATTGGATCCAGAAACTGTCAATTAATTTCAGCTCGAACCCATGACAGGAATGTTCATCTCTCATGAGGAAACAGACTCACAAAATGAGTACAGAAATTTGTGATTTTGCGATGAATGCCCAGACAGCCCATATCTATGCGTGCGTCTATCAACGTCCCTTTCCCCCAGAAAATCTGAAAACAAATTCATGTTTTCCCACCCTCCAGATGCTGAGCATATAAAAAGAATGAAGGCAAGAAGAGCTGGAAGGATGTACATGACCACTGGGTTCTGCAGGGTTCTCTGATGCTCTCCTCTCTTACTTCTATAAAATTTGACCAGTGTATAGAGGGAATTCAGTGAATGGAGGGAATTCTGCATGGTGACTTTGCGAGACTTGTCTCAGTTGATGAAGCTGAATTTCAAGATGGATGTTGCCTCATATATGCAGAAATGAGTAAATTAATCCTGACAGGTCCCGGAAGTTTCAGCCCTGAAATAGTGCACAGATGAGAAATGCAAACTGAAAGGTGATTTGAAAATGCTTTTTAGGACACAGGCAGATCTAACGTTGATGGCAAAAAGAAGATGAAGGGAGTACGGCTATCTTCTTCAGAGGATGACGAAAAGAATTTCACTTATGGAATGAGCAAAGGGAAGGAGGATTAATGGCAGGATGAAGGATTGCTCAGACTACACACAGTGCTGCAGAAGAACTTTGGATGAATATACAAAAAGCCTTCTTTATGCTCATAAAAGGTGCAGTAATCTGAACTGACTGAACTCATTGATTCTAACAAGGGGTTGTGACTGCCATCAGAACATTATACAGTGTAAGACAGCTGAATTTTCACAGTTTAGGCTCAAGGGACTGAAATACTGTCTCAATATATTTCTCACCACTGAATATATATTTCTAAAATTTTGTTGTGTGATGTGGTACCAATTGAAGAAGGAAAACAAAATATCAATGGTCAATCTGACAGGAGACACATGGACACAATCTCCCAGATCAAACCAGAAGGGGGGCAGGTGGTTCCCTTGCTCAGAATGAAGTCCTCTGTAGAAAGGTGAAAAAAATTCAATGTATGCCTGGCCCCCTATGCAAAGAAGAGTCCAAAATACAGATGATGGCAGCCTGGTGTAATTGGTTGGGTGAAGAAGAGGTCTAACAAGTTGTTCACAAAGAACTTAGCTAAGAAAAGACAACAAGGTGATGTTGTGCATGCTATATGCGTGCAAATCGAACAAACAAAACCACCAATGGGTTTCTTCAAGCTCAAAAGAGGTAAAAAAAGGGAGATCCAAAGCTGCCAACGCTGAAGGCACCTCCTTCCTCCTCCCTGGAGTACAGGAGAGATAAAAGTATCTTTTAAAATCTGATGACACTTGCTTCTTTTGGCATGACCTTGCTGTCCATAGTCACAAGGCCACCTCTGAGTACAGCTGCCCCCTCTTTGTTACCTGATTTGGTAGCTTTTGTCCAGGCAGTATTGATTCAATCTGACTGTAGCTCAGCCATAATCCCATGTAAAAAGGAAACACAGTTAATCAAACAGAATGTTCCTCTGCTAGCACGTTAGCAAAACTGCCAGTTACACTTTCCTGATTCAGGAATTTAATCTTCAGAGAGATGATTGGCCAGTTTAAGCAAGTTTGGTGCAATTCACTGATTTTGGATCAGATTACTGCAACAGTACCGTAAAATGGGAAGAGTGGTTGCAATCACCTTGGTGATGAGTGATTGCTGTTGTTACAAGGCCCACAAACAACAGGGTATTAAAGGAGATTAACAACTATTTTCAATCAAAGGAAATTAGTTTATCATTAGTATTATTACAAAAAAATAGAAGACTGTGTTATGAATCCCCCTTGGCATTAGGGAGGAAGATTAAACATGAAAGACATGAGGTCATTGTTCCATAAATTCACACTGCAGACATTTCTAAACTGGTCTGCAAACACCAGGTCCACAGCTCTGAATTAAGCAAAAAAGGACAGATATAAGCAGAAACAAGTAAATGTTGATACCATATGTGTATTTTGCCATCTTGGTTGTGAAATGAGTTTCTTAGACAGGATCTGACTTTGGACAATTGGCAGCAAGCTTCCTTCAAAGGTAAGGCAGTCAGGGATCCTGTCTATAATCAGTTTGTATGACTGGTACTCCCCATTTCCCATACTACCATGGTATGTTAGCAATCACTGTTAAACAGAGAAAAGATCACAGAGTCACCAATCAAAAAAATTCAGATTATATTGCCGGGGCCCAAATAATCCAGTATTGTATCTGGGTTGTCTGTAAGACAATCACTTTAATAATCAGTACCATTAGGCTGGCTTTAGTTATGAATAAAGAACATTTTTTGCCTGTATTATTTTATTTTCCTAGGTATTTATCGTACCCTTTATGAATCCCTTCTCTCTGATGTCACAAAACATACATGACATATGCTAAAGCATTAATTTTCCTGGCAATTTTTCTAAACATGAATCCCTTAATGCACACAGAATGAAATGCTACAGTTATCAGCAGAAATGTGTTTTCCTCTAGCAATTCTATATTCTAATAACAAATTGAACTGACAGGGCAGCTTTTAACCTTTCATACTGGGCAGATTAACATGATTTCAGCTGATGGATAAGAACAGGTTAGGATGACCTTGGATCTTCCTCCACTGAGTCTTGTGGCTTTTTCCTGGGTCACTTTCCTGAGGAAACAAGCTAATGGGATTATGCTGTGTGTATATCCATATGCTGGCTTTACTGCTAATTTTTAAACCTATTGATAAGTTTTGGACCAATTTGTCAGACCAGCATTTCTTGACTTCCTACAAATTCTGTGAAAATGAGCAGCAGAATTAGAGTTGTAAACTGGTGATCCCAGTGAAGGAACAGCTGCAATTTTGGCTCAGATAAAATGCCAGGCACTGGAGGATCCAGGAGAGACCTGTTGTGATTGATCTGAGGAACCCTGAGAATTCACACCTGATTAAGCACTGGGTAACCCATAGACAAGGCTGTCTCCTAAAGCAAACCAGTTTCCCACAGTCCTGCTGCTCATCACTGACTATTTAATTAGCTTATAATTTTAGGTGGTCTTTCAAGGTGAGAGGTGATGCTCAGAGGGTTATTCACAGTGTTAGCTGGTTTGAAATTAGATGTACTGGCTCTGTCCTTGCAAACTGCTTTTCGCACTGGTAGTCAGTAGAACTCTGAAATTTTAATCCTGCCTGATCACAAGAAATGGATTAGTATGGAGGGTTCAATATGCACATGGCAAAGCTCGTTTGGCTTTAGACATGAAATACGCCTAAGCCTCTAAATTTTAGGGCAGGGTATATTTGAAGGGTCAGTATTAGAAAACTGTGTTGCCATGTATGTGGTAGAGAATTTATGTTTATAGAATTTGCTAGGAGAATTAATGTTTCAACATTATACTTCTGCAACAGCAGAAAAAGGTTGGGTTCAGAATTGGCAGAATAAATAAACTGAGCATAGCTACAGAATATTCAAATGAATAATTCTCAGGGCCAATTTCTACAGATGAGGGGGAGAATGCAAAGGAGCTGGCTGCAATTTCCTGAGTCACTCTGGTTCTGTCATTACCTTTGCCACCAGCGTCCTTGCTCTGTAAAAAATTGCTTAATATTCTGGAGGCTTCACTGGCACTCTCCTTTGAAATACTTCCAGAGCATTTAGAATTCCTGGAATCCTTAAATGAAGCAAGTAGATTAAGCACTTGATCTTGGCTTTAAAAGAACAAGCAAGTGTGTCTCAGAAGCACATCCATTGTACAGCCTTGATGTTCTGAAAAGGAAATTTTTCATGTGCTGAAAGCAGGCACGAGCAAAATGTCACAAGAGTGACACAGAAACTTGATCTAAAAAATGTGAAGGCTGTTTAGGAGATGTTTAAAGATGCAGAAACACTAAACACTTCATCAATACACACTCATTTACATTTAAAAAATCTTCACCCTCCTAAATTTACAGATTAGAGCAAACATTCATTAGCCCTACTGCGTTATGCCATGGCCCTTTTATTCCACTACAGCAGAAGTGAATGAAAAATAGGGAAAATTATAGCAGTGAGGATTAGACAGTTGTTAGAAACACAGATTGCTGAAAATGGAAACTAAAAACATCAATGAAAATTTGATCTCTATTAAGAGATCGCAGTCAGGACCTAAGGAAATTCAAGTAATGCTATAGGCTTTTTAAATCTAAGGATTTAAAAATAGTCAATCAGAACACAGAAGGGAAAGATAGCTCCAATGTTTTTCTACACCTTTGGGAAGAACCATGATGAGATCCTTATAACTTGTAGGAGCAAGAGAAAATAGTTTGTATTTCATTCCTAACTAAAAAGAATCTGAACTTGGAACTACTCATGCTAACATTTTTAAAGCAGGCATTTTTCAATCAGAGATGTAAATGAATCAGAACTTCCAGTTCATTTTATACAAATGGTAGTAAGCTTGGGAACTTCTAGAAGGTTGTGAACAATATGAAGTGATCATAATATTGAGGATAAATATCTTTAAACTGAAAGATAGTAGGCTTAGATTAGAAATGAGGAAAAAGCTCTTGATTTTGAGGGTAGAGAGGCCCTGGCACCAGTTTCCCAGAGGAGCTGTGGATGCCCCATCCCTGGCAGTGTTCAAGGACAGGTTGGATGGGGCTTGGAGCAACCTGCTCTAGGGGAAGGTGTCCCTGCCCATGGCAGGGGTTGGAACAAGATGATCTTTAGGGTTCCTTCCAACCCAAAATAATCTGTGATTCTCTGATTTTCCTCTCCATTGTTTCTGTTTGTCAAACATAGTTACTCTTGCATTCTGGCTTCAGCAGAATTTGAACACAACTGTTTCCAAGATCATGCTAGAATAAAAATTTTGATACCAGCCAAGGTCTTTGTAGGATCAGTGTTTAATAATTAATTTCTGACCTACTGCCAGAGGCAAGGACAAAGCTTCTATATTCACAAAACCCAGAAAATGAAATTTTCTTTATAAAAACAGGTGCAGAACTTTTCCTGAAGATTTCCTTTTCAATAGCAGCTGGTATAAGTTGCAACAAAACAGAACATTAACCCTCATTCATCTTTGATCCTGCAATAGATTGTGATGCTTCTACGACTTCTTAATCAGAAATTAGGACTCGATTCAGGTCAGTGAGAGCTTTGAACTGCCCAGTGACACTCAGCTAAGTGAGTCTGGCTTGAAGATGGAATATTTCTTGTAATATAGCTTATATACAAGAAAGAGACTTGCATTTCCTTTCTGTTTGGTGTACTGTCCCCTCGTCAGTGACAAGAGCCAGAGCTTTGCTATGATCCCAGCAGAGCCACTGTGTCATCTGTGTCATTATGTTCTTTGCTCAAAACACATGGGACAAGGTACCTTTGGGCCAGTTTTGATTGTCCCCATTTCCTGTGACATTGATGGTGATAAACTGCTCTGGAATCACAGGGGCTAACTCAGAAGTTCACTCATCTTACAAAGCTCACTAATATATAAGGTGTATTAGTATTTGTTTTCATCATCTAGGAATTTCATTTATGACCTGGAAATATTACCAAAAAAAAAAACCCAAAGAAAGCATCATAGGACACAGCAGAAATGCTGTGATTTACATGTGACACTGAAACCTCAAGTCACCACAAACTTGTCCTATAAATACAGAATATGTTGGACTGCCCACTAATTTAAGGAATAATACCTGAAATACACACTTCTCATATCACGAACAAAGATGACTTTGCAAATGAAATATAGATATATTTTAACAACCAAATAAGCCAAATGCAATCATAGAATCATAGAGTGTTTTGGGTTGGAAGGGACCTTAAACATCACCTAGTTCCAATCCCCCAGTCACTTGTGAGGTTTAGTGATGTATAATACTCAAGAGTTGTTGACACATAGAGCTTGTGGCAAAGAACACAGCATAATTAGAAGTTTATTATCATAAATACCTAAGGAATAACAACAATGGACCAGAGACTGGAACTGCTAGCTGTTATTATTTTGTTTATATCTTAGCATGTATTAAAGAGATTGATTGGAGCTTAATTGACAGGCCAAATAGACAAGGCAGCATCTTTCTGGATGCTTCCTGGGTGCCCCAATGGGAGTTCTGTTTCCCCTGTTGGCTTGTTGTTCAAATTATCTGAGAGCTATTCTGTTCAAATGGTGTTCTGTTAGTCTGACTTTGACTAGTAAAAAATATTAAATTTAGTGTTAAATGATCATTAAAAAAACCCCCAACTTTTAAAGGAACCTCTCAATGCCTCAAATTTTTGATGTTTAAATCTGCCAATTCTGACTGAGCCCTTTAAATAATGCTAAAATTTACTGATTCAAGGGGAATGAAGCACAGAGAGAAAGATTTGTTCCAGAAGCTGGTTGGGGATGAATGGGAGTCAGTAAAAGGACTGAGTATTGGCTCTGTCACCAAAGCTGCAGCCAGCACAGCTGTGCTGCTGCAGGCACATCCAGGCAGGAAGAGGGACTAAAAGTGTGCACACACCTCCCCAGGGCTGGGAATGCCTCTGCTCCCACCCCTTCTTCAGGGCAGCTGAGACAGCAGAATTACCAGCAGGGTTGGTTTTGGTATCTGTCACAGGCCACCAATATGTTTAAATCCTAAGGGAAGCAAGAGAAGAAAGGAATTATGCCTCAGAGATGTCTCTGGGCAAAAATGCTGCATTTTCTTCACTTGGTTAGGCTGGGACTGCAAAAAGAAGGGAAGGCCCTGTGAGACCAAAATGCCGTAACACGACCATGAGGCCTCTTACATTGCAAGAGCCTCAGAATTAACAAGGTGGAGGACTAGATTTGAAACCTTTAAGCCTGTTAGAATGCTGTCCCAGGAATTCCAGGTGCTGCTGCCTGCCTTGTGCCACGGGTTGTGTGTGATGTCAAGACTGACTATGTTGGGAGTGTGTTTTTGTAAAATGTGTATATCTTCCCTGGGCTTTTTTAGCTCATCCTTCTCAGGTTGAAGAAGTACACTTTGTTTAAGCCTCTGATGCCCTCAAAAGTGATCACAGGGTTGTGATTCACATCAAAATATTTGTTTAAAGTGATCAGACACATTTAATCTTGAAATAAACTTACTGGACCAGATCCAGAGCCTAGGACTCACTCCCCTTGCTTGGTATTGGGCCTGTTGAGGGAGACCCAGTGTGCTCCAGGAATATTTCTTTATTTGTTAAAACGAAATGATATCATAAAGGTCAGCTGGATGATGAAGTGATACCACAGTGATGCTGCGATTCAAACTGAGGTAATGTCAACAGGCACTGAAGATTTTGGCCACTACTAATACTCCAGTATTCATGATCCAAGTTCTGTTTCCCGTGTGCATCCTGGTCCAGTCATGTCTTGTGGGCTCACCTCACAAAGTAAGAATATTTGTGCTACTAAATGTTCCTTATGAAGGAATGAGAGCTTAATTTCTCACTAGGTCATAAATATTATTTAAGGAAGTAAATTCTTTACAGGTGATGATAAGCTTTAGAAGTGTTTTTGTGTCTAGAGATGTCCTGCAGTGTGCTGAGGCTGTTCCTACTCAAACTCAGAACCTAAGCCAAAAGTAGATCAGAAATTACAATTTTGCCAGACATGCAGCAAAATTCTCTAATAATTCTCTCTACAACTGCCTTTAAAATGAGAAAACCTCAACTGATTAAGAGCAAATAAAATATTGTCCTACTGCTTAACCATAAAAATACTGCAAAATGGGAACACAAATTGAGTGAAATGGTGAAAACTCAACAAAAGCTATGGTGATTCTTTTTCTCTGACTTCTCCTCTATTTATTCTGTAACTTCTCCCTGAAATAAAAGTGACCTGGGTAAGATGAGGAGTCAGAGAGAAGGGAACAGATGCTGCTGACACGGAGGAACTGGCAACTCTTCCATTATGAAAGAGCAGCAAGGGAAGAGTGGAGCCAAGCAGAGACAGGCAACAGATCCTTAGGAAAAGGAAAAGAGGGAGGAGAATTGCTATTATCTTGCTGCAAACACAGAATCACTGGAAAGGTGGCACCTTGGTAAAATAGGAAGAGAATTGTTATTCACTTGTTTCTCCTCTTCCTTAACATTGCCTCCAAAATTTCTGGGTTTTTCTTCCCCAGGCTGCATTCTGGTGACGTCAGATTTCACAAAAAAAAAAATATTTTCCGGAACAACTGACATAATGACATGAAGTCATGTATTTCATAAAACTCAAAGGACAGGATGATAGAATGGGTTGTGTGCCATTCTCAGATACATTCCTTTTAAACTATTTTTCTTTGAAATTTCATGTCCTTTATACAATAGGAAATGCAATTATGATTCAGCCCAATAATTATAATTTGCATTGTATAATAACTGATAGGAAAAGAAATACCAGTTCTAGTTATGTTAAACAAATGTAAATAGCCTCAGAATCAAGTCCAAATAGAAACATTAATTTTTAACTTTCGTGTTTGGTTTAGGTCATGGGCCAAGCTGAATAACAAAGTAACAATTGCATAATTCATTCACTGTACTGAAAATTTGACAAAAATATCTCACTTTTACCTGACTAAATACTGGCCTTAAACACTGTAAATATTGTGGGCTTTTTTCATTCCAGCAGTCTGAGGCCTGACCTTTACTGTCAGTTCTGTGCTCAAAACACCATCATCACATTACAAATCATGAGACAGAATAAATCTTTCTGTGTTTTTCTTTTCTTCTTCCACAGTTATACTGAACATAGAAAACAGACGCTGTTTTTTGACCTATATAAAATAAAAGGCATTTGAAATCTCCAAACTTTCTGATTTTTAATTAAATCATAAATGCAATACTGAGTGTAAGATGAGAGGAGTTCGATTAGAAAATGAATAGCAATCAAGTCAGGAAATCATCTTTCTGTAACACTGATCTTCTAGAAACTGGGTTTAATTCCTCATAATCAAAGTGTACCAAATACAAGTGTAAGACACTAAAATCCAGCAGTGTATTCTGACAGGACCAGCTCTTGGTCAAACACAAGCCTCTCATAATGCCAGTGGCTGCAGTCACAATTCCTCTATCCCAAAGAAGCCCACATTTCCAAAGTGGATGAAACAGGGTAAATATATTGATGATTTTTAACTAAGTCTGATAATTTCAGAATGTTGAGTCAAAGGTATCTTTTTCCATGAAGATCCATCAGTTTAATTCCTTTCCACCATAGGAGTTCTTTGCCATTTAGACTCACACAGGCTGATAGAGGAGTTTAACCCAGCTCTCTAATACCCTGTGCAGAATAAACAGCTGTCAGATTCCAGCATGAAGATCTCAGCCTGTCAAAGCCTGGCTTAGATCCTGAGAGCACGGACATCTCTCCTCCAGTGCTTCTCTTCCTGCACTGTCCAAAACTACTCCATACTCTGGTGTGACCCCCCTCCAAATTAGCTTTCATTTCCTCCCTTCTGAGAAACCAGAAACAATCCCAGTTCATTTATACAGACAGAGATGTTGCTCCCTGTTAGCATTGAAAAGCTTGGAGCATGTATCAGAGTGAACAGGTTAAAATTATTACTGAAATGAACTCTGCTCTCTTGCAAAAGATAGGGTAAAGCCGAATCTTTCATTAAGAGGATAAATATGACAGTGATTTAATCTGGTTACTCTATTTCTCATTCTTATTTGCTCAAAGACTGTGGGTTTTAAAGGTGAAGATTTCCTCTGTGATATTTGCATATTGCCCTTTGCAACACTCATCCAGTCCCAGAGGATGAGCAGTAAGTGTGATCCTGCTTTTAGTGTGGACTCGTGGCTGAATAGCGGCGTGGCCCCTCTCACATCCACTCTGCCACCTAAACAAACACAAACCTTCAGAGAAGATTCAAGGAGGAATCTCCTCGCCTGTTACTGTCTTGGAAAAAATGAACTTCAACTGAGCAGAGATTATATTCTGAGGAATTAAAACCCTGACACAGCCCAGAGTCAAAGATGAGTTTAGAATACAAATGTTAATTTAACCTTAACTTTATGCTAACAAGTGCCTCCAAATACACACCATTGCCAGAAACAGATGCATCACTTTCTTGGCATTTTCAAGGCCTGAATACTGAATCAGCTCTTGGGCAGTTGGCTTGATAGATTTGATTCATTGCACAAGCTGGAGAACCGTGGCCAAGGGAAATCTCTGCAATTATCCCTTTCCCTAAGTGAGGGAGAAAAGACAATTAATGGTTCTAATTCTAGCTCGGGAGTGCAGACAGGATAACACAATGGTAATGTCAATGTAATAACAGGTGGGCTGCATCTTGGTCTGGCAAATGAATATTCTAATATATAGTTAGTACATATTAATAATAATTGGTATTTTATCCATGTTGTGATTCTGGTTTTATTATTTTATTAATCAAACAAATATACTTTGGCAAAAAAAAAAAAAAAAGAAGCAATTACACTGTGAAACATGACATTGGTTGCTGGCTAATATTTAAAACCTGTGAAATTCAAAATACAAGTAATTTCATAAGGAGTGGAACCTGTGAGGCCAGGTATCCTTTGGATTTGTGTCACAAATACTTCATTACCTTTAAGACTTCCGTACTTTTTTTCAAATCTGGTTGAAATCTGACCAGTCCTAAGCCACTGCAGTGGCTTAGAGTCACACAACTAATTGGTGTCATGAAAAGATCAGACACATCTAGTTATTTCTCACTCTTCAAACTCCTGTCTGTGAATTACTCCCAGTATCCAAAGCCCTTTGTGGAGCTTCCTAATATGCCAACTTGCCACTGGGAAAGAGTTCAGCAATACTTTAGAGCTTCTTTCAAGGCTGCATGTGCCACCTCATGGCCATCTACAGGATCTACAATATGCTCTTCGTAGCAGCAATTATTCCAGCCATACAACACATATTTTACAAGAACTCTCCAGACTTTAAATTACCATGCTTGAAGGATTTCTCAGGATCCCTGCTGGTTTTGCCTTCTGCCTTAGCTTATTGTCTCAGAAATTCTGTTTTGGGGCACTCACATAAGCTTAGACTGTTACAGAGAAAAAAACCTTTTTTTTTTGCTGTCAGACTCCTGCATGATTAAAGCAAGGGCCAGGTATCTTTATCTTACTGAGACCATACCTTAAACATTTAAGGAAATTTAAGCAGCATGAAAATATAACTATAAAATAACATAAAATATAACATAAAATATATTATAAGAGATGGCAGGCAGGGAAAGGAAAGAATAGTGAATAAGAAAACAGTTTGTGGTGTCATTATTCCAACAGAACGAGAGACAGGTACAAGAAAATCACACCATTAGCTCTGTGGGACAGGATCTTTTCCCTGTATGCTCACTTAGCATTTAACATCTGTGTAGCACTGGTAGGAAGGACACAGTAATAGCAAAATGATGTTGTGTTCAAATGAATACAAATGAAAATTATAAAATAAATGGCTCACGAAACCACTGAGCCAATCTGTTCCACGGGCAGCAAATACAGGTGCTGCAGATGTTACTCTGGGGTCTTCCAAACTAGTCCTGCACCAGTCCCCACAAACTCTTGTGAGGGGCACTGTTGAGAAGTGAGTGTGAAGAGACAATTTGCAACAAAAAGAGAAAGGGGAAGGTAGGGAAAAGAAGATAATGAGGAGAAAAAGGCAAGAATAGACATTCTGACCATTTCAAGTTTACACATAGCACAGCATTTACTAAGGACAACAGACTGTGATTGACACAAATTCCATAATACTGTTTTTCACTATCATCATGAGAGCACTTGTAAGATTTTTTTTTCTCTTGCCTCTTTATAGTCAGTAAGAGGAGTCTTCATGTTCAGTATTACCTTAAAAAATCCCCCCAAAAAACCCAACTGAGTTATTTTCCTCTTGTCACCTTCCACTCTCCCAGGCTGCTCCAAGCCCCATCCAACCTGGCCTGGAACACTGCCAGGGACGGAGCACCCACAGATTCTCTGGGCAACCTGTGCCAGGGCCTCACCACCCCAGATCCCCAGCCAAACAAAAGGAAAACCCCTAAAAAGATCCCACAACATAATTATGCCATCAACTGAAATACTGCATCTCAGAACTGGAATGCTCGGAATCCCAGGGAATTTGTTTTGATCGTGGCAGCTGAAATGTTCTGAGCTCAGAACTTGCTGTCCCTCAGGGAGATAAGATTTTGCTTTTGAGATTGAAAAGGTCTTTTTGCTCCCCTCAAGCTCTCAGCTCATGTATAAAACAAACTTTCACATGCCTATGGTAAATGCACTTAAAAAAGATGAAAAGCACTGTCTTTACTAAAATTGTAACCATACAGTCACAAATACCAAATACGCAAAGAAATAAATGGATTCACCAGTTCTGTCTCACAAGTACACGTGGGCAACTGGGTGTCCATCCTCAGGCCACTGGTGACACAGCTCTGTGAGCTGTTTATGACAAAGGTCTTGGCTCCATCACAATCTCAAACCGATTCTTGTAAGACAGTGAAATAAATGAGTGCAATCACAAAAATTTCAAAGTTGGGACTTAGCCAGAAAATGCTGGGACTTACCTGCATGGATAAAATCCACCCTGTGGCTGTCCTGACATGCACAGCCTGTCCTGTGATACAATGAAATACAATATCTGGATGGGATCTGATTTATTTCTGAACTCCAAGAGCCATAGAAACACCAACCACGGGAACTTTGGGGAGCTTCAAGCCACCTCTGTCTGGGTAAAACTTCTTAATAATCCTCAATTACTTGCTGCTTTGCAAAATGTTTCTGTTCTTATAAAGTTAAGCAGGCCATTGCTACATTACATACCTCATAGAACTTAGGCACTTACTCTGCTACACTGAAAACTTCTTTTTACAGAAATACTTGAAACTTCTCCTTAAATTTCAGCCTCTGAATTTCATTTGGCACTCTAAATATGCATTTTATTTTCATTCCCATGATACTGTTTTCTCTGAAGTCCCAGGTAGAGAATCATGAATTGAATTATACAATATGAACTCAACCCATGTGCAGAAATGCATACAGAAAAGTAGTTAATAGTATTTTTTCTTGTTTTGCACTGACTTTTTTTCAGTTCTTTCTGCATGATTTTCTTCTTTTTCCTACTCAGAAAAAAAGAATCACAGGCATTACCTCTAGCCTGTTTCATTTCATTATAACTTTGCTCTCTCAAGTGGAGCCAAAAAAATTCAATTTATTTTATTCAAGATCTGCATTCCAAGTTAAGCACCAAATACCAGTATCTAATCACATAGTGCTCCTTTTCTCTTTTTGCAGTGTCATATTTTCAATCTGTTTAAATCCTTCTAAACAAGTCTTGGTTTGCAAATACCTACAATCCTTTCTATAGTCAAACTTGAGAAAAAACTCCGATACTTCCATTTGGTAGTATAAGATTCCTTAAAGAGTTTGTGCTAAGCAGTCACCTTTAAAAGAAAGCTATTCTAGAAAAGCAGCAGGTTCACCAGCTTTTCAATCAATGCAAAGTTTTCTTAAAAAACAATAAGCTATAAAAGCTAAAATAATTACTGCAACTATTAAAAATGTTCTTCCTCAAAAACGACTGTGTGCTAAGATTACTCATCCAAAACCCTTTGGTTTGGCTTTCATTCCTACGAGGCTGATTTATTAATTTCTCCTTGCCAGAACAAAAAAATCCTTAGGTCGAGAGAGTGGCATTAAAAGCAAGCAGAATTCTATTTATAAACAACCTCAAATGCAAGCTGTAAGTATAGGAGTACCTGCAGCTCTAACAAACATCCCTGAACAGGGAAAGAAGGCACACCTGAGGTGGACAAGCTTGGAGTATTCAAGCAGAAAACAGTCCTTGAAATACTGCCAGCCTAAATTTGAATCTCCCCTCAACTGAGAGCCAAGGTTGTTCATACAAAGGTTATGTGACTTCCAATGTTTCTCTACAAGAAAGGATGTGTAGGAACTTAGAATAATCAAATCACTGTTGTTATGAAGCAATTGGATAGCTTGCTTGTTCTTTTATATTTCCTTTCTAAAATCAAGGCCTTCATATACAGAGAGAGAAGAAAAAAGGAAGAAAAAAATCCATCGTTGTGGGCTCAAATCCTCAGCTTCCAGCAAGAGAGGGAGAGGAGAGGGAGTGTTTCCTTTCTTGTCAGCTGTCTCTAAATGGAGCCTGTGGAGAACTGATGCTTCAAAATACTCCAGATCCTTGTAGTAAATTTGTCTTATTAAAAATTATTAACTTGGATTCATAAGAAACAGCTTCTAGTTCAAAGTATGTGAAAAGTTTACGATGGATTATTTAATAAGTCTTCTTCAAAGTGAGTGTTTCCCACTGTTTCCAATTATGCCAACAAGAATTGTACTACCAAAATAAAGTTTTTCTTCATTTCCTCATTGAAATATTTTAAAATTCTGCCTGTAACAACTGAAAAAAAGGACAAATTGACATAATTCTGATATTTTGTAACAACAAATTTAGAGAAATGAGTGATTACAGAAAGGCTTGATTGTTGTCTGGATTTTTTTGTTTGTTTGTTTTGTTTTTCATTTATTGTAAGTCTGAAAGTGACAGATGATTCCACTGTAACTGGTTATAGTGATCCTAAAATGTGGATATACTGATCCTGTACTGATGCACAACCCTGAGCTTCATTCTGATGGCACGAGCTTCTGAGCCTTGCTGGTATCCAACCCTGGATCTGTGGCATCACTGGTACCCTCCATGTGCCCCATTAGTGAAGGATTCTCTGTGTGTTGACTTCGTGCTGGCCATCAATTTGAGATGAATTTGACTTGCAAAGTCCTAAGCCACAATTGAGAATGATAAGAATAAGAAGCCATAAAGATCACATTGCAATTACAGGCAACTCTTCCCCTTCAAAAAACATTTTCAAAACCCCACAAACTCACAGCACTTTGGTGGATCTTTATTGTTTAAAGGCCCAGAAAACTTTTCCAAGCATTGGTCCAATATGGCTATTCACTAAACATGCTGTTTAAGTTTTCTGTTCCAGAATGTTATTCTTTTCTCTAGTGCATTTATTTTTTTGGAGACTGCCTTTTCAACAGTGCATTTTCTGTGTCTTCCTTACCATGAACTGAATTTTCTGTTTCCAGATTATTACTCCTTAGAGATTTCATATTTGATGTTTCATCCAGCATTTGCATCTTGCTCAATTCACATTCCAGCTGATAAAAAACCCCATTAGGATCCAGAAGCAAGAGTTTAAATTAAAATACAGTGGGAAAATGATCTTGTTTATGTATTTCCAAAAGGTAAGCTCTCTATATGTGCACTAATAAGTATAAAAATTTCATTAAATTCTTCTTAGGAAAACTTAGTGCACTCTGCCTATACTTCTCAATGTGAATATAATTTAAAATGTTCATATATGCAGTATCTGTAGGCAATTCTGACAAAAAGATGAGGTGACTGAAGCACATTTCTGCTTTCTAGATATTACCTGATCCACATATGGCAGGAGCCCGCACCAACAGAGTCCTTGGTCTGTGCGCACTCACTCAAAAAAAAATCTGTTGACTCTTGATGAAAGCACTTCTAGGGGCACTATTTATGTAATCAGCAAGATTTTACATTTCTATTTTATAGATATATGTGCAAAGACTCCTTTTTTGATTAAGTTCCTTTTAAGAGCTCTTTGGTCAAAGTGGACACCTGAGGATTGAGGCATTGGATTCTAACAATTATGAACCCAACAGAACTGAAACTGGAAATGGATCCCCTGCAACACATGAAGTGTTCTAGAAACTTGGTTGCTGAGTTTAAAGAATTTGAAGATTAAAATAATTCAAAATAATTTGTTCATTATTTTAAAGAATAACAAAGACTTACATCAAAAATGTAAAAATTATTATTTCCTATTTCCAATTTAAATGCAGGGATAGCCCTTAGAAGACATTTTTTTATTACAGATGAAGATAAACCACGAAAAAATAATAGATTCCCTAAAATCTGCTTAGAAATGCAGACAATAATTTCATTTCCATTTAACACTGTACAGACTTATTTACATATAAGTTACTGCCCTTTATACTAAAGGCACTGAAAATTAAAAATAAACATATTCACAAATCCCACTGATACATATTTCCTGCAGCAAAGTGCAGCAAAGGCTCGCTCACAATTCTAGTCGGCTGAGGAAGTGGTCGCTGCTCCAAAAAGTAACGCGCAGCCGACGTGCTTCGTCCCACAGCGTGGAGATAAGCACGCCCCTAATCCTTCAGCCTCGCGAAGTCCCTGCAGCTAGAGCTCACCCAGGAGCACACGTCAAAGCAGACGGTGTTGCTGAAGCACCCCTTCTCCAAGCAGCCTTCAGGAAGGGCCCATTACACGGTTACTCTGTACCTTTGTTTTAAGACGGACGTCTGCCTTATCCCTTTGCCAACCTGCAGCAGCTGCTCTCATGGAGAACGGCTGCAGAAGTAAAAGCCAGTGCTGGGCTGCACCTGAGCCTTCCGCACGTAAGCAGCATCAAACTCACCGCTNTCTGCCGGTGGCCCGGAGCGCTGTGCCGGCAGTGAAGCGCTCCAGCGCGCTGCTGCTGCCAAAACACGCCCGGATCACGCGCCTTTCCTTCCAAGCGCTTCCGTAGCACCACACTGTACCTCACTTGTCATCTGAATCCAGACGGAAAGCTTTTCGGCTACGTCTTGCTCAGACAACCGGGCCAGGACGTCTTTGCACGGAAAAAAGGTACCACAACAAAACTGCCTTCTTCATCACCCTTTCTCGTGGCCCAGATTGTGGTGCTGCCTCTTCAGTCTCGCACATGGAAAGACTCACCCAGCAAGTGCTTTTCTCCCGCGCCTGGTTTCCCGGAGTGAGAGCTACGTGCACGGTGTGGACTCTGCGAAAATGAAAGGCCATCTTTTAGCTTGAGCTGAGGCAAAACCGTGCAGAGCACACCTGTCTGTGCGTGCAGTACGCAGGCTGGAAAGCAGCAGAATGGAGCGCCCTGCCTCCAGGAAAGGTAATGCAAGACAATGTAGAGGTAGATATTGCAAAATAAGGCAAGCAGTGGGTTGGCAAAGCAAGAGCAGGGCCAGGTAAAGAAGGCAATGGGATTGATAGGAAGAGCAGGCATGGCAAGGCAAGGCCCGGAAGAAAGGGGTAGGTAAGTCCAAGTGGGGGAGGTGTACGCAAGGCGTTGCAAGGGAATGGAGTTTTGGGAGGGGCAAGGAAATGATATGGAGGGGTCAGCGAGGCAAAGCAAGGTTAGAGTAGGTAAAGTTAGGCAACAGTAAGGAGGGGAAAGCAAGGCAATGGAAGGACAGGGAAAAGAGTCTAGGTATGTCAAAGTGGGAGATAGGCATGCTGTTTGCTTGCCTTGCCCTTTTTACAGCTTACTTGCCTTATTTTGCTATCCATGTCTCTTCTCTTGCCTTCCTACTACTCCATTGCCTTGCACTTGCTTTCTCACTCATCCCCCATTTTGACTTCCCTACCCCTTTTTTCCAGGCCTTGTCTTGCGTGATCCTCTTCCCCAATGACTCATATCCTTGCCTACCCCTCTTTTATGTTAACATGCCTTTCCTACCCAACCACACATGTCCTAGTAGTTCCTGATCATCCCTTCTCCTTG
>VZRO01002572.1:7126-40844 GCA_013397915.1 Daphoenositta chrysoptera
TTTCATTCCGTCTCGCATAACTCACTTTCTCGTTCTCCCTCCGAGTTTAACACCATGTTTAACAGCTTACATTGAAGGAAAAGCCCTTCTCCTTTGATGCTGCCAGTTGTTTGATAGTTTCCTCAATTTGAGAAAGCTGAAAATCAGCTCCAGCAGGGTTTGCACGGGGCCACGTGGAATGGGGGAAGGGAAGCCCCTCCCGGGGCCTGGAAGCCGCTCCGGTGGTCTCAGCTGTGCAGCTCACGGGTGTTCCTCAGCTACCCGCAGCTTTGAGGGGGTTCTCCCACAGCATTCCAGGGACTTGTGCCCTGGAGCCGGGGGAGGGGATGGGAGGCCTGGCTCCCCAGGGCCGGGCCCAGAGCCATTCCTCACCCCCCCATCTTCCCGCAGGAGAGCTGGATTCAAAGAGGAAGTTCCCGCGCCTCTCACAGGTTTAAATATGCGAATTTGAAAAGCGTAATTGGATCTGTAAACTATCAATCAATTTAGCTCCAACCCACACCAAGTTGCTATTCCTCTTTACAATATGAAACTGCCTCTCTATGGTGTGCTGAGAGAGAACATATCTAGGTGCATATTTCATATATTTATGAAAAGAAGCTGAAACAGAAGCCACTGTGTGTGGGGAGCTCATTCTGATGTTACAGAACAAGTGAAATGCTTTTGATACAGGTGGGGCTAAGAGTTTAAGGTGACTTTTTCCATTAACATATTGTTTCCAGTTGCTCAAAAACTTCAAACATTTTGACTATTTGAGCCAAAATTTCCAGTCTGGACTAAGTTTATGTGCAGGGGAAAGAAAGTGTGAGGACCCAGAATGTTTCAACCAGAACTATTGATCTCTTTCTAAGGAAAAATGTTGGTTTTCAGTCAAGGAAATAAGAGTTCCCTTTCAGACTTTCTGCATTTTGGACTACCTACACTCAATTTTTCTGTGACAGATTGTTACAAGTATAATGTGCACCCCTGCCCATGCATGGCCCACCACTACCCATCTTCTTAAAACACAAAACATGTCCTGAGTGCCTCAAATAGGTACTAAATCCTATCCATGCAGCCATTTCTGAATCTCTTCTCCCAACTACGTGCAATTGTTTTATATTTTTTTCACTTTTCCAATTTCTTTGACCATTTGCTTGTTTAGTAAGCCTGTCTTTCAGTGGCTTAAGCTTTCGTGAAGTCAGATTTTGTTGATTTAATGTTAATGTGTCTGCTGCTGAGGAGCATGAATCAAACCAAAATGTAAAAGGCAGAAATGCTGATTTTACTCCTGGCTAAAAGGAAAGTGCTCTCAAGGTCTGGGTCCATTTGTTCCAACTGGTAGTGTACAGCATGTCATAGGCTTTCAAAATAGTGTTTACCAAGCAGTTTTACAACACATCTTAAAGCTGAAAAAAGCCCAGAAACTCAATTCTAATTTACAAAAATGTGCAACTTGTAATGCAGTAGCTTGTTCATACAAATTACTGTAGTAGAAAATTCGTTAAGATTCTTTTAAGTATAGTGTGGTCCAAGGAAGCTTTATTATGGGAAATGACAAGGATGGTTTTTAATGAGTTGCAATCTGGTAATCTGAGTATTTTTTCTGAAGTTGCTCTCTTCTAATTGGAGCTTAAAGATTTTTCATGCAAACTGTCTCTGTTCTGTCTAAATAGACACTTTGTGAGATTGTGACAATCATCTTTAGATCTCATTTTCCCAAAAGGATTTTTGGACACAAGTACATCAATGCATTTGGGAAGTTTTTATGATTTGCTATCTGAATTATTTCAAAGTTTTCTGGTTTGTTTTATCCCCCTTCTGAGGTTCTAGACGCTTCTGAGTTTCCCAGAAAGCTGAAGAGGGAGTTTGTGTGGCTCTAATTCTGATGTACCACAAATGGTTCCTGTACCTGTGAAGTCTGGGCACTGCAGTTGGGGGTTTTTTTCTCACTGGTTCATGGCCTTCGTTTGTCTGTACTAGCAGATTTTGTATTTATCTGTGCTCATTTCCCATTTTATTTATATCCCTATCCCTCACCCAAGTGCCTTGCAGAGGCACATTAGGTGATAATGTCATCTGTTATGTGGAAATTTCTCTTTCTGCAGAACTCTGTTCTGTTTCTAAAAGTTCTCTACACGTCAGAACTCATCTAAATAGTATAAATGTGTTTTCTTTTGAGTAACTCAAACCTAATTCATGAACCCTTTGGGAGCCCAACCACCGAAGAAATATAAATGTGTTGCACTTTCAATTATTTATAATACTGTGCCTGTTATAATATTCACATCAATGGAAATAAGCAGATGATACATGCTGAAGCATCAAATGGAGTTTTTCCTGAACTTTGACCACCTGCTCACATTCCCTTTAAGAGCTGCATCTCGAGATTATTTGCAGCACTGAAAACCTGTGAAGACTTTAAAAGCAGCTGGCATATTTGCCTGGTTAAAAAAGCAGCTTCTGAAGTAACACTCCTTCTCTCCATATGTCTCTGCTATGGTGGCTGAATATTGTGCTCAGCTTTCATGTATTTCCTGGGAATCCTCTAAAGCAAAAAATAGAAACAGACTGCTGAGAAGGAATAGTGTCCACGGCTGTATTCATGCAAATAAACACATTGTACGTGTGTGCACTCATCCCAAGCAGCCTGAGGTGTGTGCCTGTCCTGCCTTCAGATTAAATAAGTAAGATTACTTCCTTGCAGGTGTACTTGCCAAACTGCAGCTACAGGAAAGAGGTCACAGAATAAGCAGAGCTGGAAGGGATCAAGGATCACTGAGTACAGCTCCTGGCCCTGCACAGCACCATTTGTGTGTCCATGTCTGTCAGCTCTCTTTGAGACTCAGGCAGACACAAACTGTTGAAAGGGAAAACTTTCTTTTTGAGCTTTGTGTGTGTCTATTCTGTGCTAAGAGAGCAAGGGGTTATGAACATCAGTTTCCTCTGTTGTGTTCCTAGTTATTCCCTGAAACTGATTATTTTTGTCTCCCATGCATCAACACAAGCTACGTGGCATCTTAACATTTGTTATCTTGTTGTGTCCTGCTTGAGGCTTATTAAGAAGTGACGCTTGGGGTCAGATGTAGAACAAACACAAGGGCCACCAAGGCTTTGCTTCAAATAGTTCCCCTTCCACTTCCCCTTCCACAGAAAAACCACAGTTCTAGCAGCTCATTCTGACTCAGATGATTTGGCTACAAGCAATTCCCCTGCATGCATGGCCTTTTTCACGGAAAAAAAGGGGATTTTTAAGTACCTTGCTCTTCTAACAAGGTTCCAGATGTGGAAGCGGCAGAAGCTATTTCATTTGGCTTCCTCTCAGTGCTGTGCTTCAGGCCAGCCTATTTCATTCCTATCTCTAGGGTTACAGAAGGAGTGCTTGTAGGTAGATGTTGCAATATTGAGGTTTTAGGCAATCAATAGATACCAGAAAGGTAAACAGATCTTGTACCACAACCTCTCTGTATTCTTTTCATTGGCCTGTACTTAGTTTTGCCTCTGCTTATTGAGGGGCTGCTTTCCTTGCTGCTGCAAGCTCAGAACTGCCCTGAAAGGAATGCATTTCCTACTCCTACCTCAGACAAAGAGGAGCTTGAAAAATTATGATTTATTTTCTTCCCCTTAAAGTTTGCCTAACAGGGTGAAAATGAGAAAGAGGATGGGCAAGCCTTTATCTCTGAATGCAGCAGCTAAAAGCCTTGATGCTCAGCAGAATTAGGGGAAGGAAAACAAATGGTTTGGACTCCCCTGCCTACCTTCCCCTCCACATACACCAAGGAAGAGCTCTAAAAATGGCCTGACCAGCAAAAGGCCTGGCAGGAGGGGAAAGCTCAGTCCCCTGCCTGTCTTGTTTTGGCAGCCCTGGCTGAAAGGATCCCTGCTGTGTATGAATACTGCCCCAGCACACCGCAATTATCTCCTGATTGCCACCCTTCTCCCCACCAGAAAAGCTGTGAGAACAAAGAATACCTGTCCTGGAGCAGTACTACACAGTCCAGCTTAAGTTCTGCTTTATGCTAATTTTACCAATTAGTTCCCTTTACAATGCAAGGCCCTTTTCAGCCTTTAGAGTATTCAATCTCTGAACATTAGGTGCAGGTAAAATTGACTATTTTGTCAATTGTCTGTCTTATTGTCAGCCGTGGTGAGCAGAGGATGTCTGTCCTGAGGATATTTGTACTAAAAAAACAAAACACCCTCTCCCACCAATCCCTTAAATGAAAGAAAGGAGAAAACGTGTCTGACTCCACTAAATTTATAATAACATATGAGTATTTTATCTCTGTTTGATAGCAAATACATAAGATCTACTGTCACAAGGGCCTAACAGCAAGGGAGTATTAGCTAAAAAGGATGTGTTTGACAAGGGAAGGAGAAATTGATCTCTAAGGCAGAAAGGTGGGGGCACTGGTAGCATAGCACAGGAGACTGTAGCTTTTGGGAGGGTTTACAGTTAAAAACATAAGTGGTGAAGGACTTCTCTTTGGAAGTTTAATCTTTAATGTGATAGAGGTATTCAGAGCCTCAACCTCCCCCTGTCAAAGTGTCTTCAGGCCAGAAACTTGGACATGCAGCAGCAGAAGTGCAAGTTATGTAAAGGGTTAAGCTTTTTGCATTAATGCCTTGCTGAAAGTCAGGTGGAGACCTGACATGAATGTTATGTATAGAGGATAAGGCAAAGTCAGCCAAAGCTACTTCTCTACTTGGCTAAAAATATTGTGGCTTGGAGAGATTTCACCCCTTTTTCAGGCAAAAATAATGTCTCGTGGCACATCAAGAACATTGCTTATGTACTTCTGGGGGAAGAAACTTTGTCCCATGAACCTTGGCTTGATAGAGAAGGGAGGGAGTCTGTCTCCACAGAGGAAGGAGGAGACTTCAGAGAGGCTCTCACTGCAACCTGCTTGGAAGTCGAGAATGAGGTGCTGTTTTCCAAGAGATCACATGGAAAAATAGTCATAACCAGAGCTGTGGCTGGATATATAATTGTAGCTTTTGTGTTCCATTATTCTGTGCTCTTGATGATCGTTTTTAGAACCTCTTTTGATTTGGAGGGATACACATTACATTTCAAGCCTAAATCCTCTCATTTTTGCGAAGTTATGGTGATTAAATGATGTTCTAAGGTATCTGTGCCATACACTGAACAGCAAGCGAAGCCTGTGAGAGTTCAATAAGCCTGAAGATCTTCCTTTATGAAATAGGACATGGGACTTAGATAACCTAGTGATGCCTTATCCCTGTTCTTAAAATCAGAGCCGAACACGGTTAGAAAGGAAAAAGGGGGTTTTACCTCGGTATTTATTTCAAGGATCCTTGGTGCAATCCATCCAGGTGGAACACTCCAAACATGCACATCAAAATGTCCACCCCAAAATGCACCTCCATGGTAGATCAGGTATAGAATTATAGTCTAAGTCAACCCCCCTCCCCCCAGAACCCTCCCCTGGACCAACCTATCTCCTAGTTTACAAAATGTGTTCCAGAGAGGACCCTGGTGTCCGAGGCCTCCAAGATGTCCACTCTCCCAACTCAACAAAACACCAAGTCTAGGAACGTAGGCTAAAAAGAAACATCAAGAATACAAAAGGCCACAAAGGCATACAAAAGAGGTATAAAAGAAAAGGTAAAAAAAAATCATTACGGCATCACTAGAGTGGTTCACAGCCTTTTAGATGAGGATAATCAACAAACTTGGCAAGTAGCAATGGCAAGGTCTTGATTTTGTTTAAATTGGGAGAAACAATAAACCACTGATGTGAGGGAAGGGTGTGATGTAGATATTGTAGTGATTTACACAGAACTCTTGTGGAAATTATGTGAGAATGGGTAAGAATTCATATTGCCACTTTGAAAATCAAAAATGAAGGATCCCAAACCTCTTGCCACTTTGAAAATCAAAAATGAAGGATTCCAAACCTCTGGCTTCATGCCACTGCTGCCAGCACACAGCTTGCTCACCTGTGGCAATGTGCAGTCCCATGAGTGAACAATGTGAGGGGTGTCAAACCCAGCTGTGCCTTGCCAGCCTGCCTGCACATCTGTCCTCCAGCTGTCGTATACAAGCTGGGCATGCAGGCCCTGAAAGCATCCCTGAGTTCTGTATCACAAAAAAGATCATAAATACTGAGTAACTGTCACTGGGCTTGGGGAAATGAAAAGCTGCCCTCCAGTTTGGCAACAAACCCTCTCCTCTGAAAACAGGGATTCTCTCAGGAGCATGCTCAAGGCACCCAGCACCATATGCTGTTTAATGTCATGAAAAATAGTGCATTGAGCACTTGACTTACACAAAACTTAAAGCAATAAAAAGAAAGAGAAGACTGTGAGACGTTTGTAAGAAGTCTGGTGTGTTGGGGAGGGGATGGGTTTGAACGAAAACCTGCTGAGCACTGTCTTTTCCCTTGGCTCTCCCACAGCAGCCAATATGATCTACACCTCCCCATCACGAGGTGTGCAATACATACAATTATGGAGAACANGAAGGATCCCAAACCTCTTGCCACTTTGAAAATCAAAAATGAAGGATTCCAAACCTCTGGCTTCATGCCACTGCTGCCAGCACACAGCTTGCTCACCTGTGGCAATGTGCAGTCCCATGAGTGAACAATGTGAGGGGTGTCAAACCCAGCTGTGCCTTGCCAGCCTGCCTGCACATCTGTCCTCCAGCTGTCGTATACAAGCTGGGCATGCAGGCCCTGAAAGCATCCCTGAGTTCTGTATCACAAAAAAGATCATAAATACTGAGTAACTGTCACTGGGCTTGGGGAAATGAAAAGCTGCCCTCCAGTTTGGCAACAAACCCTCTCCTCTGAAAACAGGGATTCTCTCAGGAGCATGCTCAAGGCACCCAGCACCATATGCTGTTTAATGTCATGAAAAATAGTGCATTGAGCACTTGACTTACACAAAACTTAAAGCAATAAAAAGAAAGAGAAGACTGTGAGACGTTTGTAAGAAGTCTGGTGTGTTGGGGAGGGGATGGGTTTGAACGAAAACCTGCTGAGCACTGTCTTTTCCCTTGGCTCTCCCACAGCAGCCAATATGATCTACACCTCCCCATCACGAGGTGTGCAATACATACAATTATGGAGAACATAACAGTCTGGAAAAGAAAATGCTGCAAAAGTTTTAAAACAAGCATCTTCCTCTATTGTTTTATCCAGTATAAGCAGAATATTGCATGTAAGGGATGATTCAAGAGGTAGAGGATGATTTTGGTGGAAAGGAGACGTGAAATGACAACTTGGAGTCTTCACCTATTGTGCAAGATTATTATGAAAAAATTAGGAAAATAAGTGAGGTATTAAAAGTTAACTGCAAGATTTTCTTTTGCTGCAGCCTATTGTTTGTAGTCTTCAAATTTTCTTTAAATCTAATTTGTGTCATAGATTAGTTCAATGCAGATAGCAAGTGCATACTGTGCTCTTCATCCATTAACGGTCTCACTTATTCAGATATCATGTTTGAGCAGCCCTCAGGAATATATATAAATATATGTATATACTGCTTGTTTAAGGGGAGGCTTGTAGATACTGCCTCTAATTTAACTTAATCACTTCCTGCTTCATATTCCTAAGAAACCTCTCATGATTAAATAGCCAGGAATGACCGTTGGGACTGTATTTATTTAAAAAGTGACTCTTAAATGAATGCTGGGTTTTTACATGCAGGAAGTGAGGCCTTCAATTTTATAGTTTCAATGTCTAATGAAAGCAGCACTAACAACATTGCATAATGACAGACTTGTGGTGGCTTTTCCCTTACTATTGCATGTCATAAAAGAAACTGCTGAAGTCAGGTCAAACTACTGTATCAAATATGAATTTTCATTTTGTGCATGCTTCAACTCAGCAAAAAAATGTTTCCAAGGCAATAAGAGTACTCAAGTCTGCACATGTACCTCTGAGCACACAAAGCCAAAAAACAAACTTCGGAAATATCACCTTTAAATGAATGAAAGGTTCATCTCCTGTTGCTTTAGCCCAGAAAGACCAGGTCTCTCACCTTTTTTTTTTGAGCTATCATAATAAAAGTAAATAGCAAAACCTTAAACAGAGTCCTGGGAGGTCTCTTGGACACGGCAAAAGAGCAGATGAAGGATGGATTTTTAAGCCTTCCTGTAGAAGAATTACAGTGGACAGAGTCCAGCTGACCCTGTGAAGAGTCAGAAAATGAACCTCGATTGCCCAAGTCCCAGCACAGCACCTCTATCAGACCATTACTATCAGCTGCCACTTAAGGTGGATTTCCTGCAAGTTTGCAGTTTGTTTCCAGGGGAGATAAAGCCCTGTGTTGTTCTTGACAGGTATTCTTAAGTTAGTATCAACTGAATCTACCCTTTTGGACACGGAAGGGTGGATTCGGTGGTTCCTTCATAAGGATTCAGCCTGAGAATAGTTTTGGTGGAGACTTGGTTTGAGGAGGAAGGGATTTTCTGGATGATTGACCCAATTCTGGACGTGAGTGGAGCTTTAAGGTAATGGATTTCCTCTGCCTTCCCACTGAAGCAGAATAGTGAACAATCAGCTTTTTTTTAGCAATGCTACGATTTCATTCATCTGGACTTTTGTTACGGGACCCTTCTGAATCTGCACAGAGCAGAGGCTATAGCACTTTTTTCTAGGGATCCCTGACTCCATCAAGCCTGGTAAATTCTATCTATACTAGAACATTGCTTAGAAAATCAGAGCCAGCTTTTAGTGATGGACTAAGCTTCCTGAGTTAGCTGTTAGTTGGCTTAATCCAGCCATGCTCTTTCTCATTGGAACAAATGAGCGTTCTAGGAAAATACCTGTTGGTTGCTTGTGTCTACAGATGATATGATCAACCTATAGCTGTTATAATTGTTGACAATATTTTCAGAATTATCCCCTCTGAACTAATACAGGCTTGCACTTGAAAAATACTGGGGGTACATAATCACTGAGAGGACATCTGGGTTCTTTATGATCATATTGGCCTTGGCAAACTGTGTTTCTGTCAGTTGGCCTTAGCTGCTCCTGGCACTTCAGATTCAGAGATAGGTGCTGAAAATGGATTTATTGTCCTGGGTACCAGCAGTCTGAATAACTAATATAGAGAAAATTAACTGCTGGTTTTAGCTAAGATTCTTTGTGCAATTTCACTAACTTAGATATATTCCTGATGAGGATTGAAATTATTGTTTTATGGTATAAATGTTCACTTGCCAAGCAAAGTTTCACTCACTATGTTTGAACTACAAATACACTCCTCAGAAATTTGCACTGGGAAGTGAATAAATCTTTTAACCTCTCTTCTCAAGGTAAATATTTCTCAACAGCCTTTTCTTTTTGTTCATGTTATTTACTTCAAATGCCTTGACCACATGTAAGTTGCAGATTGGTTAGGCTGAAAATAAAGTACACATATTTTCATCAGATTTTTCACAGTCTTCAATATTGCCCATTTGTCAATTCTAGCAATGCTGGGATAAAATGATGATCAGATGGCTGAAATCTTTCCTCCTATGAGGAAAGGCTGAGAGAGATAAGGTTGGTCAGCCTGGAGAAGAGAAGGTTTGCAGACGCCTTACAGTGCCTGGAGGGAGCCTACAAGAAACCTGGAGGGAGATTTTTATAAGGCATGTAATGATAGGACAAGGGAAAACGGATTGAAGTGAGAGACGGTGGATTTAGATTAGGTATTAGGTATTAGTAAAAGAAACACAGGAGAGATTATGTAGTTTAAATCTCTCATTGGACAAACATTGTGTCTAGTGGTCCTGGAAATACCAGAGTGAACTGGGAAAGTAGGATATAAACCTGCTGTGCTCCTGCACTTATTTAGGCTTTGAAAAACAGGCATCTTTTTAAGTGCATCTTACATATTTATCTTCATTATGTGCAGCCTTTCTTGAAGCATACTTAAGGATTTATGCTTAAAATATCCCTTCCTATTGTGTGCTTGGGAGAAGCTCTTCTGCTCTCAGAGTTCCTGATTGGATTGATTGTCAAAATTCCCATGAGCTGATGAGCTGTGACCCATTTCTTGGTTTAAAAAACAAACATATCCTGTGCTTGTCAACACTTGTGTTTTTAAAATTGCGCGGAATTTTAGACAGCAGGTGTTGTTGAGTGATGTCATTGGGATGTCCAGGCTCTCCCTTGGAGCTGTCACCCTCTGTTGCTGTGCTCCGTGGTGACGTGTGTATTAGAGCTGCCTTTTCTCTCTGTCTCAGCATTGTAAACCTGGTGTCTGTTTTTTTCTGCTGCCTATCATTTAACATCAGCAAGAGAAGAAGAAAGAAGACTGCAACTCCCCCACACATCCACCCCCACAAATTCACAACTGGGCTCGGAGCTATATGAAGAAAAACTGACAGGCTGCAATTCTGGAATTTAAAATCTTTGTAAAGCTCTCCTGTAATTCCTGTGTAGAAAGGGGTCGTGTGCTAAATATAAATCTTTTCAGACAACCTAAGAAGGGAAACAGAGTGCTCGTAGTCAGGAAAAATAAAACCATATGAACTGATAATCTGATGGCAGATTACCAAATAGTTTCTATTAGTTCAACCTGGATTTGAGACTTTATCTGGGTTTTAGTTGGGAGTGGAGCTTTAGGTGACGCCAGAGGACATATAACACCTCACTTTTGGTGGGGTGAGGGTAGAGAAGGACTTTATTTTGGACTGTGTTATAGAAATGGCATCCAGGGGAACCTTCTCTCGCATGCTCGTTCAGAGCTGCAGTTCTGAATGTACACGGAGCTTGGAATAAATTGATCAGTAGGCAGCCCCTTTGAAACCCATTATTATTTGTTTTTCAGACCCATCAGTGGTGACAACTGACTTGCTAACAGGTAATGCTATTTATAGACCTTCTTGTAGGTATAAATTGCTTAGCTCTAATTTTGTTCTTAGTTAAGGTGCTAATATTGCTCATTCTTAAATACCTGGCAAACCATTTCCTTTTGTTTTGTCAGCAATTATTTAATGTGTAATACCCTAGCCAGTGGTTGTTGCCAGAGTGAAGCCTTTTGACAGAATTTTGGAATTTGCATTAAAATAAAATGGGTTGAGTTGTTATTTTAGTGGCTTTTCATGGAAGCTTTAGTACATGCCAAAAAAGAAAACTTCTAAGGCATGTGCAGGAAATTTGCTGACATATAGATTTAATTTTTTTTAATCTGACTGGCAAATTAATCTAGATTTTTCTGTCAGCATGCCATGTGCAAAATCTCAAATTCTTCTGTCTTTTCAGAAAAAAAATCTTTGTAAATTGTCACTTTCATGGAATTTCTACTGTAATGTATTTCTAATCCACACAATTATAATATATATATTTAAGAAACTGCTGCTAATTTAAGATTTACTCTTCAGAAAACAATGGAAATCAATGTGTGAGGTGACAGATTTCCAGCCTGACAAAACAGAAAATTTTGAAAGGCTAGAGTTTGTAAAAGAAGTGTATTCAGGATACCAAATGTGAGCTCTTATAGAACTTTAGCTCCCAGAGGAGCAGTACTCAGTTGACAACAAAAGGACTGCACAGACAAATGCAGTTTATCCTTTGTCTGCACAGAGCTCTGGCAGGGTGTCAGGCAGGAAGGTGACCCCCTCCTGCCACGCAGCTGAGCAGGAGAATGGTCAGGCTGTGGGTGGTGGGAAATGGGCATCTTTGCCATGTCACCATGTTGTGCCTCATCCAAATCAGACCAACACCTCCCCAGTTTCTGAAGAGAGTTGTCCCTGCAGGTGACAGTCATATTCTGCATGAACTGTAAGCTGGCACAGTTATTTTGTTAAATGTCTTTTTGTCTTTGTTGATGGAAATGTTTCACTTTGTGCTTTGAGAGCTTCTTCATGCTACGGTATAGGGACATATCTGAATATTATTTACTGTCTAAATTGATCTTTTGCCTGCACAAATGATGTTTAAGGCAAAAACATTATTCTTGGTCCAAACTACCTTGTGAAAGAGCAAATTGTTTTATTGAACTGTTTGGGGCACCCAGGATCATTTCTATACCTAAGTTTCAAATGTTAAATCCTTTTTCTTGGCTGAACTACTCCCTGAATTGATGATGGCCAGATCAATTGCAAGCAGATTGTTCTAACTCAGGATTGAACTACCTGGCTGTGAAGATGAAAAAAGAAAAATCATTATTGTGACAGCTGCATTAGTAAGATAACTCATAGCATGAAATCATTATGCCTTCTGAGTGCCACAGAGTATAAAGGCAAGGCCATTGTAAAAGTTTCCTTAGATTTTGAGTTTCAGACAATTAAAAATGTGGGGTGCATTAGTCATGTGGCCTCTGTGAGGCTGTGAAGGACAGGCCAAATATGAAGTCTGCATCCCATATTGTCTCCTTTGGACCTGCTCATTCCCCACTAGGATATCACGGCAGTTTGTGAGCCAAGGTTGATGGTTGTGGGAAGAGGTAACTTTTGTCTGAGGTAGACAATAGGAGGAGTGCAGCAGCTGGGCTGAGGAACTGAAAATCTGGCTTGTCCTGAACCTCCCAGAGGGCTGCAAGAATGATAACGTTGAACCCCGTGAGTAAAATCATACTCAGGAAATGCTGGGTTGGAGCTTCTATCCAACATCTCAAGCTGTGCTTCCCGATGGAAAGCCTTTACTTTCTGTGTATCCAGTTCTAGCCCTCAGTAGGTGATGTGCTTGGACAATTAAAACAATGTTGAAATAGTGCGGTAACACCAGTGAAAACAAATTCCCTTCTCCCAGCCTTCCTGCCATACCCTCTGAGCAAACTGAGTTGTGCCAGCTTTGAGACTGGTGCTTCTTCCTGCTCATCCTTGGAGACATTGGTGAACAGGCCTGGCCAGGAGTTTGTGTACCCTTACTGGGGAGTCCAGGACCACAGGTTAGGAAATCATTAGTTTAATGCTGCAGGAAGTGGTTAGTTGGTGATATGTAATTCAGACCCATGAGAAAATACTTATGGTTTAGAAGATACGTTTCTGTTTCTGTGTCAGCATTAATCTATCTTGTTTTTTCATGCTGATGAGACAATTTGCTAGTTTATCCTGAAAGCAAATGGTCTTGCACAGCTCTAGCCAGGGAGAAAATATTAGTCTTGAATCAGGACTTTTTGGGATTGAATCCTTTCTTGTGCTTGATGGTGATTTTTCTTATCAATGGCTGAGGATCCCAGACCTGCCTTCTGCAGGTAGTGCAATCAAACACTTAAATATTGAAGCCACCACCGACCAAAACCACTTCACTATCACTTATCTTCATTAATTTTCCTATAACTCCCGGCTCCTGTGCTGAGAGAGGCTGTAAGGGTTATTGCTATGCATTGCTTGTAGCTTCAGAGCCTGATTTAAGAACCATGACACCATTAGAGTAGCTGCCCAAATAACATCACAACAACCACTGCAGTTCCTGCAGGAGGGGGTTTCTTCACTGCAGTGCAAGGAAATGTGAATCTGCAGGGAAATATTTTGAAATTGGAGGATGGTAGTACGATACATGTTTTTGAATGAGTTTGTAATTGTTCCTCATATATATTTATTTTTTTCTGCTACCATTTTAAGTGAGTTTAGGAGCAATTGAATAATGCTGCTACCATAACATATTTCTGGCTGGATGGGTTGTCTTCAGAGATCTTAGACTCCATGATCTAAATTTATGTTGTTGTGCCAACTTTTACTGAGGTATCCTACAACACAGAGGACTAGCCCAGTTTTTGATCTGTTCCTCTGTCTGGATTATAATCTGATTGAAATCCAAGGAACTGTGCTATGATCAAGGACACAGCAAAGGTCAATGAAGACAAAGTTAGACCAGAGGCTTAGGAAAACTGTACAAGAACAGCACCTGTAGAATGGTAATAAACTTTTCATATACCTGTTTTTCTGAAGTTGACCAAGATTAAAAATGTATGCTTGAAAGGGTTTTAGATTATTATCAAAAGTCTAGATAATAGCTGCTTGATAAAACCACAAGTTACAGTAACATTTCAGCCCGTTAAACCTTAGGGTCACCTTATCCTCAGAAAGAAAAATGTCTTGCAGAGTTTTACAGAACTTAATATCCAGCAGGAAGAGCCCTTCAAAAAAGATACAAGGAGACAGTAATTTTAAACAACACCTTTGTTGTGATCTTACTGATACCCCAGTACTTTGCAGACCAGAAGCTAAGGCATCTGAGGAGGAGAAAATAACATTCAATATACATTTAACCCCATATTCTCTGGGTGTCAAGGTACTTTAATAGGATTTAAACAGGTAGAGAACTGGGTAGTGGAAAGCAGTTGATTTTTGTTCAATGTGTATTTCATGTAGGAAATATGTGAAGCTTTAGATCTGATTATCCACCAGAACAAAAGGGCTTTTACAGACCACAGGCTGAAAAAGGCTGGGGAATCTGCCTGATCATCTTCCAAACTGTCCTGAACCTAAACACAGCAATCTTGGCTAGATCTGAATGGAACAGGAGCTAAAGTTGCTTAAGCAGATTAGTCTTGGTAAAGCACTGGGAAACATGGGATATTGTTATATTTTCCAATAAAAATTCTGTCTTTGTCCCTTCTCCTCCCTGAATGCCTAAATTTAGACCCTGAAATGCATCCTTGAGAACAGAAATAAATACTGATGGTTGTTTGCATGGGAAGGTCTCATTGATTTTGATGGTATTCAGTGTCACTCTGTGCCATTAAACAGAGGCCATCTTTGAGGTACCTGAGTAAAAACTTTGGGGTTTACATATAATTGGTGTAAATTTCAGTGGCTAAGGAAAAATATTATTTGAAATGAGCAGTAGTTTTACCAGAAGTGCTTAGAAAATGTTGACTTCTTGACTACCCAGAAGAAAGCATTTTGAGGATTGCTAATATATGGGAAAGTTCAAAGAATTTGATATAAGCTGATGAAGAAAAGAGGCTTCAGACTGTGCCCTTTTAGGCTCAGAGGAAAGTAACAAATTTGGGACTAAAGGAATTGCACAGCCCATTTTCAGTGTTCAGCCCACTTGCACCGTGATTTCCAAAGAGCTGCTGGAACTGAAAAGGAGCCTGGCTGCCTGGATTCCCTGAAAAAGGGAGCTCAGGGGGATGCAGGGAGATGGAAGTGGTTGCACCTTTCAGGTACTGGCAGTATGAGACAATAGCAGTGGAAATAAGACTCGCGTAAAAAGAAGAGAAGCAGATGGAAAATGCAATTTTGGGCAGTGGCGGAAGAGCTGTGTAGCACAGGTATGGAAAATGGTTTACAGAACAAGTGTATGGAAGACTAAATATAGAAAGGAGATGAGATTAATGTTCTGGAAACCAGCTGCAGATGATGTGATGTGCTCTGGACACTCTGTTCTCTGTTCTTGTATCATCCCCCTGGTATCCAGGCACTTAACTGGCAGATGACTCACTGTGTCTTTGTGCTGCAGCTTGCTTCTCAATCAGGTAAAGGTAATTCTTTCCACTTTTGGAGTGATGCTGAAAAGGAGTGATCTGTAAAGTGCTTTGAAGGTACACTAACATTCACAGAGCCTAGGTTTTAATTGTGGAGCTGCAGATAATTTTAGAATGTTATTGCAGTAACAAAAATGCCTAAGTGCAGTAATTCTGGTCCATGGTACATTATTTTTGATGCTCCAGACACCTGAGATGATATGGAGGCTGGGTAAATTGCTAACATAATACCATTGGCTTCACTTACACTTGTTCCACAATGGGGCTTAAAACATTTTTCTGGTTGGGAATTAACTTTCTTTGTTTCCAGCGCAGCTTTCTGAATGCTCTGAAGATAACTTATTTTTTTAGCTGGTGTGCTACATAAAACATCAAGGTTAACTTTGCTCCGAGGGAAATATAAATTTAAAACTTCACAATTTCATCCAGGATTGCAGGGCTCACACACCAACTTCAAGTGTCACATCAGAAAAGGTTTGTCCACAGCTCTTAGCCCATGGTTGTATCAGATCTTATGGTGATTCATCTCGGCTTTATTGACATTTTGATGTTGTCGTTGGTGCAGAAGACGGGTGTTGCCAGTGAAAAATCCACTAAATCCAGAGAAATCCTGGTAAATATGGGTTTTATTGACCTCACCCATGCTTGTGTTTAACCTGGACAAGGTGACCTTTCTGACCAAGCAAAAGGTTGTCTTTAACCCAGTTAGAGACAAGTTTAAAAAATTCAGTGAATCACTGATGTTTTCTGAAGCTATCTTTACCAACTCTCTGGTTTCTATCTGGTACCTGGTTTCTATCCAAAACAAATGCGAAATCAAAGTAACTGAGTGGGACTGCTTGGAGAAACTCCCCCTTTTTACAAGAACCATTAACTTTCAGTGGTTGTGTGAAAGCACAAGGACTGCAAACAAAGTGTATGAAGCTTGTGACCTTTCTAACATAAAGGCACTCTTCTTAGTCTTCATTCCCTTCCTGCATGAAGGTCTCTTATTGCCTGTTTTACCAGTTTCTTCTTTCCCAGAGAAAATGATGCACAATTCTTCAATTTTTTCAATTGAAATGGAATTAACTCTCAAATCCTTACTTGATGGTTTACAATATTGCTGTCGCTTACATGAAAAATACCATCAAAGTGGTGGTGCTGCCTTTTTTGGCCTTAAGTGCTGGAATGGAAGCCTCAGCTATAAGAATTTGCTGGGGTACCTTTAAAGAGAAGGTTTTCCCTTCCAATTTCTCTTTTTAGTTACTAGGTCAAAACATCAGAAACAGCCTCAAATCTCCTCACTTGTTGAGCAAAGAGAAAGGAAAAAAAAACAACCCATAGATGCATCTTAGCTGTTAGAATGTGACACTTAAAGCAAGTTCAGATAACCAAAAACTAGAGTAGATTGTTAGGCAGCTGCTGCTAAATGTGATTTTATTGCAAATGTAGAAAGACCTTATTCAAAAAAGAGCTGTCCATCTTTCTAGACCTAGTGCTAAGTGTTCTAAAATTCCTTAAAAACGTTACTGGATATTTAGATTTTCTCACCCCCTATCTTACAGATTTCTTAAAGGTGATCTGAAAAATAATTCTGAAGGGATTTGCACTTCAAATGGCTGTTTCTCATTTTAGTATAGTGTTGCTAGCTTAGAGCCTCTCTGATACTCCCTCCTCCTTAGATTTCTTGTTAATTAGGTTAAATCATATATCCACCATAATTCCAGCATGCAGATTCCTCTTACAGGACTTTTCTACTCCAGCATTCAGACTTTGAGGAAGACAAACTTCCTATAAACTGCTAAGAGCCTTGATCTCATCTTAATGTATGCTGCTCTCATCTGTGACCTTTTTCATATACTCAAACCCTTTTCTTTTGCTCTCTGTATGTGCATGCACTGAATAGAAAACCATAAATCAAATCTCAAATGTCACATTATCAATTTCAGGCAGGATATCATCCATTAATATGGAGAGTGAATCCTTTTCTGTTGCATAACAGGTAAGTTAAAATAAGCAGGCTGTGTCTGAAGATATGTCGTACAAACATGGCACTCAGCTTTTTGCTGTTTATCTTTCAGCTCCATCTATTAGAATTACTCTCTCATCAAACAAATGAGGCTTTTATGGATATTAGCAGGAGATGTGCATCTGCTATAAGCCATGTAGAATCACCTGATTTGATTAGTGTGTTGAGTAATGCTTACATGATCTTATTACCTAAATATGCTGTGTCCTTTTTCCTGTACACATATGGTAGCAGCCCATTTTGGTCCTGGCATTTATGTACAACATGCTGTAGATAAATGATTTAAATAGTATAGAGTGGCTCATTTAAGCAGGACCATTCTTCAGACATTAAATAAGTGTTAAGTACAGTGCTTCTGGGTGTTCCTGTGAATTGCGCCTTCCCATATCACAGAACATGGATCAAAGCTGTTCAAATACTGACAAAGTCTAAAATAATGGTCTTAGTTTGCTAAAAAGTGAATTTTTCATGCAATTTTGTTTAAATGAGTCATCTTTCATCCATTTTAGTGGCTTCTTGACTATTATACAGCAATCACGCTTATAATGAGAGTCGTTTTAGTCCATATGTTAAATCAAAGAAGTTGGATTATTTAATTTCAAAGCCATTCAATTTCAGAGTTTAAGTAAATTGTTATCATTTTAAAAATCCCATCTCCTTGCCCACTAAGGCAACGTTTTTCACCAGTTTGCTAAATATTATCTTCAGGCTGATTTTGTACAGGCTCTGAGTGAGATAGCTCCACTGAAATTTAGCCAACTCAATTTTTAACAAAACACATATTTTTCCAAATAGTAAAATCATAAGATTTTATAACCTTTTATAATCTTATATATAAGATTTTATATATTTTATAACACCTACCTTTTGAAATGCAGTCTGAAGCCTGCAATGCAGTGTCAGTGGCACAGTGCCTCACCCCTAGAAAGTCTTCTAGTGGTGTTGGACACACAATGACAAAAAGTGTTTCTTAGTATTTAGCACAGACTTCATCATGCACTATCTCTTTGAAGCAGTGGATTCCTTCCCCCATGAAATACCTGGCTATGAACAATTTTGGACACAAAACCTGGCATATTTTTCTCCACCTAAAATACTCCCTCCCTGTCTGTGATAGTTTCTCTTGACAAAGCCACAGGATTACTTGCCTTACTAGTAACTGAGGTTTACGGAATGGGGTATGTTGCGTTTAAAAGGGGGGAAGATTTAGGATTGTAAATCGCTGCCAATGAAATGCTTTGGTGGTAAACAGGAGTTAAATGTCTGCTGCAGTTTGTTCAACAGCTGTACTGTATGAGAGGCTTACATTGCAAACAGTAATATTTGTGGCCACATATATTATATAATATTCTGTGCCATCAATAGCCTGCCTGAAAGTGGATTTAAAGGTTTCGTAACCTACAAATTTGCCAGTTTGTTATACTAAAGGAAATGTCTCATTCTCTGTCACTAGGTCATTAATTCAATGTGTAAATTCTATATGTAAGTATTCTAAATTTCTTCTCTATTAACTGGAAGAAAAAAATTAAATTAAAGCCTTTAACTGATGCCCAGTATCTTGATGAGAGTGGTGAAGCCAGGCTGCTCCAGTAAATTAAGAAAATCCACATTCTCCAGCTTTCTTTTTTCTCTTTTTGAACAGTGCAGCATGCCTTGGAGTCCACAGATAAGGAAAATAATCCTGTGCATAAGGAAGATGCCTACTGGGATTGCACTGTCCAGCTGGGCTTGGGTTTTCAGTCTGCACTTGCAGAGGTCTAAAAGTACATGAGGATTGTAGATTTAGGAGCAATCCCTAGAGTATTTACTCAAAATAAGTAATTTACATGCTGAAAGAAATATTCCCTAGCCGCAGGCCAAACACTGAGGGGGCCAAAAAGAGTGAAAAACAACTTCTTTCTTCTGGTGGTAGTGAAGAGGTGTTCAGGGTGGAACACATTACACAGGAATGTCCACTACCAGCAAGGCAAAGGAATGCAAGCACTTTCAAACTTCTGCTTTTTCCCCTTGGTGTTCTGTTAGAAATATCTATCCCCATGTGGAATACAGCCTGTAAAAATTCCAGTAGCTGTCACCCAACAGATATTTGCCAGTAATGAACTTTGACAGAAAAAGAGGGTAGAAAAGCAGTGAAGAAAAAACAGAAAAGCAGTGAAAACCCAGGTCTAATATTGCCTTCACTAAAGTGAACTGCTGCTACTTTTTAATTTTTGACTCATAAAATTAGTTTTATTAAATTTATTCCCATACTTCTATAATTATTTGAGTCTGATTGTTTCCTGAAAAATAAAGAATCACAAGTTTCTTTCCCTTTGATTGTGTCTGACAGCTGCTTCACACATGCTTTGGAGAACAAGTTGTGAATGGCTTTTAGATGGGAAGAAACTTCTCATCATTATGCATTTAAGGTTTGGGGGTTTTTCCTCAATTCCAATGCAACAACAACTCTCTTCCCCTTTTTCTTTTAGTCTATTTGTGTACAGTTACACAGCCTTAATTTCAATTTTTATGAGTTTTGCTTCTCTGCCCCCTATTTATCTGGCATAACATCATCCTTTTAGAAAGCTGATATTTCATGGTTTCACCAAAAAACAGTTGGGCTCTAATAGCTAACTCTTTGCTAGTAATATTCTTTTACCTGACTGGGAGGTCCAATATTGTGGTGAGAAAGCATGGAAAGTTCAGTAGCTAATCCATGAAACTCTTGAATAATTCATTGCAGATAAGCCCGTTAAACTCCCATGTAAGTTAATAATGATGAGTAGTTAATTCTGAAGACCTCTGTTTCTTGTGTCTAATATAAAGTACAAGTAAGATAAACTCACTACTGTCACGTTTCATCTGTAAAATTGTTTCACTTACAGGAAAATTATTTTTTTCTCATCTTCCAGTCTCTTTTCATCAATTTCAGAAAGCACTAGATGTTTCAGAGTCACTACTGCTTTTACTGCCCTACATGAGTATGTTAGTGAAAAAAGACATTTGACTGAAGGATATGCAAAATATTTAATTGGAAAAGGCAGTAGTATATGAAGTGCTATCCTCATGATATTGCTGTTTTCCTCTGTGGACCCCAGCCCCTGACTTAGCTGTGTCTCTAAGCCAGGTTTTCCCCTGATGGGGGAGTGATTTTAAAGAAACTTTCAACACTCTCGGCTTTAAGTTAGTTTATTAAGTCTTATCGGTGAAGTAAGGTCACTAGCGTGACCCAGACACAGCACACAACAGAGAAATGCTGCAGAACGCATCCTTATCAAGATAACACGGCCTTCTTAAAGGTAAATCATCCAATTAAAACTTAAAACGAAAGATATATTCACTTTTCTACCAATGTTAGACAAATGCTTTTGTCACGTATACAGGAACTGCGGAATTTTTCATCCAATAATTTTTAGACACCTTCTACTGCAAAATATGGAGTATTAGAAGAAGAAGAAGAACGCCTAGAAACAACAACAATCCTCCATCTTGGAGTTTTTGCTTTTTATCTATTTACTACATTAATAAACCCAACACCTTTAGATTTTTCACCCTCTGATAACCTTACATAACACTCTATCATTTAGTTCTCACTAGAGTAGATTCTAGTTCTTCCCAAAGAGTTGGCAGTTTTCTCCATGGATAAAGATCAAAAACAGTGTTGTCCAGGGGGGTAGAAACCTTCAAAACAGGCAGGGAAATATTGTCTGCTTTCAGGGCTCCCACATTCCTCAAATAAGCTCTTCTAAAATATTATGAACATAAACATCCAGCTCTGGGAAATACATGATTTTTTTCCTGCAGAGAGCAGAAATAAGTGCCAAGTAAATTTCTTAAAATTCTTGTTCAAAGAGAGACTTCCGTTACTAAAGGAATGAGGTGTACAATATGGCCCTCAAATATGGAGAGCTCCAGGGTTCCAGGAAATCAGTAACCCTTTCTCCCTGGTACTGTTTGCAGCTCTTTGTGGGGATTAAATGGAAAATGATATTTGTATGTTTTATTAATTGCTGATATAGGGAAGTGGTCCTTCAGCACTCTCAGCAGTGGACATGGAAGAGATGAAATTTTAATGAAGTAGAACTGGGTTTTAGCAAATTGCTGGAAAACTATTTTTTTTAATTCATCCTGGAATTTGTTAAGCTTTTAACTGTACTTTCCAGAGTATCAGAGTGAGATGTCCAGGGTGATAGTGACAGAAATGCTGAAGCAATTCAAGTGTTTATCCACAGCTCTGCTTCATAGCCTAGAGCTTGTGCTTTGTGCTTTGCTCAGCTGCATTACACTCAGGTTTACAGAACCCGTGCTATCCCAGCATGGAATGTCCTAACAAACAATAAATCCTATCTTGAAAGTTAAATCTTTTGATCTTGTAACCTAAAATAACTCAGAGGGAAAGAGAACTCACAAGGACTCCAGTCCAAACTCCTGCTCAAAACACTGTCAGAACTCTTTGGAGCTTAAACTAGTCAGATCTTGAATGTCTACAAAGACTACACAGTCTAAAGTTTATATCAATAATTGTATTTAGTTGGTAAGGGATCGAAATATGGGTGACTCAACCACAACAAAAGGGTCTTAACTTTCTGATCAGGATGTTATCCTAATGCTTTAAGGATAACACTTGTAGACATTTGCCATATACAGTAAAGTAGTTGTGAAAAGAGGGATTAAGTTAGGGCTCTTCTCTGCGGAGGTGGAAATACAGATGCTGGTTCTGAAGAGAGTGGGAGGCTGTGAATAACAAGGGAGTGCCAGCTGGAGAGGTGTATACTCCAGCATTTTTAGGGTGTATTTTAAACAACTTTCTACCCTCTCCTCTGCTCTTAAAAGTGCTCACAGGAATCTATCTGAAATGAACACTACATTGTGTGAAAACACTTTTCCAGCGCAGCCCAGGAAGAAATAAAATAAATATTTCAGCACTTCTGCAAAGTGAATTTCAAATAACTGTGGGCTGTATCTGAGAGGCTGAAAAAAAGCAACAGCAGGCAGAGGAAGTGGAGCCCAGGCTCTGGGGTTTACCAAAGGTGAGCTGTGTTAAGATCCAAATATTATTAAGGTTCCTTGGAAATTCCTCTGCCCGAATTAAGGTGCAAACTAGACCATATGCCAGTGACAATAGTATAGGTTTTATTTGATAGTAAATATAAGAAAGAGAGAAAGAAAGAAAAAGAGAGACAAAGAAGTAGAAAATAAGTGGAGGGGACAGAAAGAGAGTGACAGGGACGGAATAAGGAAAATATCACCACTCTGTGGATCCCAAGGATGCTCTGTCTCCAGCTGGTCTCTTGGTGGTGAAGGTGCCCCCAAAAGGCACAGAATCCGATGGGTATACAGCTCAGGCTGGGTAGGAATGTCCGGGCATGTCTCCCTGGGGAGGGGGGCAGTCCCTTACAGCAGACTCTGGGATGCAGCCCTGTGGTGCGAAGCCTCTCACCTGAGAGTCCTGGGGATGGGGCTGGGGGTTCCACAGCCGGGCCAGTTTCTGTACTCGGAGGATGGGTGTTCATTGCCTCTGACCAGAGGTTATGCCACGCACCCCAAACCTCCTCCTCCCTCCTTGGTTGGGGGAGTCTGTGTAAACCTGGCTTCGGTGAGCTGTGCTCTCTCCCCCACCCCAAACTTGGCTGGGATGGCAGCTGGAGGCTTTAGTCTGTTTCGGATGCAAGCCTTTCTCTCAACCTAAGGTGATGGAACTATGAATTCCTCTTTATCTAATCAGCAGTTACAGTCTACAGTTCTTCGAGGAGGTTTCTGTGGCTGTGCCTTCTTTAAAACTTTATATCAATGTTTGAGGAATGAACTATTTTCAGTCTGACAAGCTGCCTTCAGGAACTTGCTGGCTCACCTGGTGCTCACTGCTTGCAGAGGTCATGGCTCTTCCCCGGAATGTGCTGTGGGATTAACTGGGGGGTTACAGTGTAAATGCAGTGTGCATACTAAAGAAACATGGCTATGTGTATTAACTTCGCAGTTCCTCATCTTTATGCTATCACAGGTGGTTTTGTTGATTTGATTTCTTCTTTAAGTGGGTTTCTGTGAGAAGCAAACTTTGTTTCCAGAATCATTTAAACTTCTGCAGGGCTTTACTTCATAATCTTTTTATCCCTCAAACACCCCTATGACATTTTAAAGGCCTAAAGATTTATCTTTAATAGTAAGGCTATTATAGTCTGAATTTTCTAATGATAAAATCAAACTTCTTTCTGACAGACACCCCTGTGGCAAATTGTTCTAAACATGATGCTGTAGAGAACAAAAGGAAGGGATGTCATGAGGGAACTGGCCAGGCTACTTCGCTTTATTAAATGCTTAGTGTCATCAGGTGTCACTTAAAGTGTCATCTTTCTTCTATGTAATATATTTTTATGGCAGCCATTACAAATAATCACGAGGCAATTTACTGACATCCAGCAGAACACTGGAGTTGCCCATAAAATAGTATGGCAGGGGCAGAGGATGAAGCAGAATGAAATGTTTGGTTATTCATAAGTCAAATCACCCCTGAAAGACAGCAGTAAAAACAGTAGAAGACATTCTAAGATGATGTGAGGCTGCAGGCAATGTGACTTAGCACATTTTGCAGTGAGAATATGCTGGTTTATGAGCCCTTGGCTGTGTTTTTGCATGAGGCTGGGAGGTACTATCCAGCAGAGACCTGCCCTGCACTGCTGAAGGACAGAGCATGTCCTCTCATCTCAGAGGACAGAATAAGAGAAGGATTTTCCTCTCCCATCAGCATCTCACCTGTATCACAAGTTAACTCTCGGGGAAGGAGGTTTGGCACTATTCGTGTTTTACTTTGTACCATGCTGGTTTTTCTGATGTGAGTCCTTTGGCCCAGTCACACCAAACCTTTATTTCATTCCAAGTAACTCTCAGGTGGATGAGCTGTTCTAGAGTGTGGTTTGAAACAGGCTTGTGCAGCCAAGCTGGGGATAGTCCTTTTCTACCTTTTAACATCTGAACTGTAGGCTTCATTGTCTTCAGAGCAGCACAAAGCACAGAAAAAATCACTCCTGCAGCATTTCTTGAGAAATAATATGTTAATTATTGCAAATAGCTTCACTTGGAAGAGTAGAAAACTGATATATTAATGTAACTTGGATGAAATGAGTGATATGTGCCACGTTCTCTAGGTGGCTTGTGGTTTTCCATTCCAGTGTTCAGTCTGTAATTCGAGTTTTAAATAGTGCATCACATTGCTTTCATGGTTTTTTGTTGTTTGGAACAGCATTCTGTTTCCCTTGCTCAGTTTAAAGCAGTACTATTTTTGCACAGTGCTTGGTCAAGTGCTGTAGAAATGCCATGGAGAAGTACCAGTCTTAAGGAGCCTTTATAACCTTACAGAGAACAACCCAATAATTGCTCTGCCAAGTCACTTTTGTAACCTCCATTTATCAGCAAGTCTCAAACAGATGCTGTATATTTATAATGAAATTGAAGTTACTTTGTTTCCTATTATCTTGGCCCTGATATTTAGGTTTATTTAGGTCTCTGGCTCTTAAGGTTTTACAGAAAGGCTGAAAAATGTGAATCAAATGTAACCAGTTCATATAGTTAACAGTGGATACTAAGAGAATACCTCACAGAGAATGTGAATTCCTTATGCACCTATGAAAACTACAACTAAAACTGGGAAAAATCCCAAATATAATCATTACTTGTTCTAGGATTCAACTGCATGGAAAAGTATTTTAGCTTTAAGTTCTCAAGCCAATTCCAAAATAAATAATTATATGGCTACAGTGTGAACATCCTCTTTCCACTGAAAAGCTGTTATGATGCAGGGAAGGGGGCATAATGAGATCTCTTTATTTTTAATTTAAGGGTAGTAGAGGCATCCATTTTCAAACACATATTCAAAGTTCAATCTGCTCTTAAGGGAAAGTGGTCTGTAGGTTTCTAAATATACCTGTATCTTCCACAAACAAGGTAGGCAAAAAAAGACATGGGGAAGTTGGCAGTTTGGTAGTTCACCTTGCTGGTATCAATAAGAATTTTTTCTTTTTGTTCTTCAGGAAGAAAGACAAGGAAAACAATTTATAGGTACATCCAGGAGTCTTTTTTCTATAAAAAGACTTCAGTATTCGTAGCAAAAATCACTGAATTATAATCAGTCTTTACTACTTGTCTCTGTTTTAGACACTTTAACTGTAATAACACATCCCATAAAATGCAATATTTATTTAATTCAACGCAATTATATGTGGATAAAATTTAAATAGGACTGTTGTCATTTTAATTTAAATTCTTTGGCAGGCAATTCAGTTTAATGGTAGTTGATTAAAAAAATAAAAATGTTCTCTAGATTCATAAATCAACCCAATGTTCAATTTATTCAAAACATTGAATTAGGCACTCAGCTAGGGCACTGGAAAAGAAAAAATTACATTGCTTTCACTAATAGCTTTTTTTTAGTATGCAAATTTTTAGTCAATTTTAAATGGCTTTGCAAAAAGGAGAATGGTATAGAAATTAAAATAATAAAAAGTCTGACATTGTTCAGGTAGTGAACGAGTCTATCTCCACTCCCACCTCTCTAGGTTTTTATATAAACCAAATAATTCTGACACCTAGTGAGGAAAATTTCAAATTGCCCAATCTAAAACCAGAGGCATAACTACTGTTTGGTCTGAAGTGATTACTTACTGAAATTAATGGGTGTTACTGGTGCATATCACCATGGGAAAGGATTCCCTGGCATTTGTTACTGACATTTCTGGGGTGCCTATTAGCAAGCTTTCACAAAATTAGCAAAAACAGGCTTCAGATTTAAAGCTGTTAAACTATTTTATGCTCGGCTCCAATCCCACAGGACTGGTTAGTCTGTAAACCAGTGGGAAAAGTCTTGTAAGTTTGACAGAACTTTGATGTCAGTCTTATTGGTTGAGGTTCTGCTTCAGTCTTTGGGTTGGTGCACCTTGTTGTGCACCATGTGTGGGATGTCTTGGTTCAGAAATGCTCTTCACGTTGTGCCCAAACTCAGCTGTGCCTTAGGGCCTTTGCTGTCCAGTCCACAGAGTTTCCCCAGTGATCACATCCCCTGCCTTTCGGATGCTCCAGGAGCTCACAACAGTGAGTATTCCTCTGGTTGTTCCAGGCAAACCTCAACAGGACAAGGCACTGGGTTTTGGAGCAGACCCAGTTTCACCTGGAAGCTGAGTTTTCTGTAACCTTGCTGCCCTTACTGTGCCTGGAGGAGATGTGCAGGTTAATTCTGTCTGGCTGCTTTTCACGCAGGAGAGCAGTGAGGCACTTGAGCCAAAAATGGAACCATGCTGAGGACTTGCAGCTTTTTCAGACCCATGCACAAGGGCTGGGCAGAGCGTGGGGATGTGAGTTTTGTTTAACCCTGTGGTTAAACAAGAGAGAAAAGCTCTTGCATGTTGTCATCTCTTATTCCCTCTGCCTGAGGTTTGGGGAGGGTGAGAGGAATTTGGCTCCTCATCCGTGCAGGATGCCTGGCAATGGGATCTGAGGAGGTGCTGTCAGGTCCAGCCAGAGCAAAATCACTGGCACAGCTCACTTCTGTGTCCTGCAAAGGAGAAGGGAACTTTTGCAAGAATGGAGCCAATCTCCCTTTTTCCAAATGGCACATCTTAATAGACACAGGCTTTCCTTGGAAACTGCTATCAGCAGTAAAATTTGGATTCCCTCTGATTGGGCAATCTTTCCTCCTTGTCTTCTAGGACAAGGATAAGACCTCCACAGTGGTTTGTTTGGTATTTGTTGTCCCAGCTGGGACAGCCTCCTCTGCTAGACTAGGATGTGGAGACCAAAGAGATCCTTTAGATCTCCTGAAGTTTTGTTTCAGCCTCTGAAAGCCTGCAGAAATTTTCTGTGTGTGAAAAAAAGGTCGAGTCAGGCCCGGTGCTATTCTGAAAACCCAGATAGCACCAGGTAAGCATAGCAGCATCTCCTGACACTGAGCCAAGCTAAGCTTTAATTCTGCAGCACTCTCTGGAAATGCTGGAGGAAGTGGCAAATCCATGCCATGGCACTTTCACAGCGTGCCTGGCCCTGCCATCTGTATCCTGAATCTCTTGGCCATCCTCTCTTTACCCCTCCAAAACAAGTTCAGAGTGACCACAAGTGAGGTTTTCTTGCCTCTCAGATACTGAAACCTGTAAAAGTAAAGAAAAGCCATTCTTGGGTAAATGTATTGCAGTCCTGTACTAATGCCAGGGTGCTGGAGTAATGAATGTAATAAATGTGAATGGATGTCAATAAATGTAAATATTTCATATCAATTTGGTGCTGTGCAGTGCAGAACAATAACGCTGAAAATGGTTTGTCAGTTTGATTAATATACCTGTTTCTTATACACCAAACTCTGCAGGAGTTTGTATTCCTTTAAAGCAAGGTTATAGATGCAAGGGAGCTTAGGGAAAATCTCTGTTTTGCTGGTCAAACAAAGTAATATATTTAATATTATCAGAGGGTTGACAAGAAGAGCAGTCCTTTGATTAAATATTTACCTTTTGAGACTTTATTGTAGAAAACATCTTAAAGCAACATGTTATGAAATGGCCCTGAAAGCACTCTCAAAACACAGAAAAGAGTAACATTCATCTTGGATTAATCAAGAGATTTTAAAAACTACAGTTCACAAGATTTTTACAATGGCATGTATTTTATAAAATGTTCCAAACGATATTTTAAATGTATATTTGTACTATTTTTTTCTTACATTCTTAAGTCAAAAATTCTGGTTAAATTGTTTTGCACTGCAGCATTTTGAGGATTATACTGCATCTCAATTCTTCAGGGCCAGGTTTTTTTCAGAATTTAACAATATCTTTATGTTCCCCCTCGCCTCATTGAGTCCAAGTGACACTGCACAGACTTAAATGAGACTGTACTGCCAGTAAACAGAATTTTCACCCAGAATGGCTCTACAGCAAACAATTCTGTGAGTTTAAATCCTTGAATTTAAGCCTTTGTATAAGTGTTCAGCAATTAATACAAAACACTTCCGTGGATTTATTACTATGCAAAATCCTGTACACAATTACCATTTAAACAGTGCTGTTATACCAAATGTGGAACAGAGTTCAGGATGCTCCCCTCTGTGAATTTTGTGGGAGAACAATCCACAGAGCAGCTGCTTCTGAAGCAACACACATCCCTTCCAGGGTTAGAACTCTGTATCTAAACGAAAAGCCTAAAGTGACTTTAAATAAGGACCAGTTAAAACAGATGACCTCTAGATCCAAATCCATGTGTTTAATGCCATGTGAAACTCAGCCTGACTTTTGAGAAGTTTGTGAAACTGGTAAGCAGGTGGTTCTGCTGTAAACTTTGCCTTTCAAGTAACATAAGAATTTCTGTAAGATTTGTCCATTTTCTTCCTCTGTGTGTGGGAAGCAGAACATTTAAAACCAATACATGCCATGATCATGTTAATTTCCTGAAACAAAAGGATGTTAGTTGCCATTGCAGTGAAAAGAGACTAGGTCAATATCAAATAAAAGTACAAAATCCAAATTCAGCCTCTTAAAGGCTGAATGATCTATCCAGAGCAACTTACACAAACATAAGTGCATCATAGCTGTCTTTTCCTTCAGGATTTGTTTGTGGTCCAAATCCTGTTGTAAAGGATAGCTGAAACCCTGCTGAAACTAATTTAGGATCCATGAGTTTACTGTCTGATTCCAATTTGATCTCCCATACAAAATCCTTCTAAATCTCTTTTCCCTAAGAATTATTTCCTGAATGAAATTGTATTCAGTCACATTTGTATGTGTGGAGAACACTGCAAAATGACATCTAGAAAGCAATGCACTCTTTGTTGTCAATATTTGTTGTATGCCAGGCTGACCTTTTGGATGATAATCTTAGTATTTGTGGAGTGAAGAGAGACTGATTTTGTTGCTTTATTCCTATTACACTACAATGTAGCAGTACCACATGCTTTTGAAGGGTATTCAGGAACCGAAATGTCAGTAACACAAACAACTTTTCATCTGCTCCCAATTTAATCTGAATGCATTTATGATTTTATAGAGGAAGGTCATTTCTGCAACTGGTGAAAGCTGGTAATCAGTTAATCAAAACGCATTGATTGGTCTAATTATTGCATCTTGAATAGGATTTTTCTGAACCTTCCTCACCCACAATTTAGTTTTGACATGTTTTGCTTTCTATCCCAGGCAAATATATGGTTTTCAAAAAACTTTGACTTCATCAAGTATAACTTCTTTATGGAGAGTTAGAGCCAGACCCACCAGTGGGTGCTGACAATGTTAGACCATCCCATTTATGTTAATTGGCTGCAAACAAAACAGTAAAATTAGTTTGGGCAACTTTGTGCAGAGTCAAAGCTGCTGCATGGTACCAAAGAGCCAGTCTTGAGCTGTATTTCTCATAGCACAGAATGAATATTTCAAATAAATTAGAAACTTCTTTGGCACTTGGACTCCAAGTTTGATCTGCAGCCTTTGATTTTTGCACAGAAGAAATCATAGTTTTGTTATCGTTTTGGTTGTTGCAGAATACTTCATCTAGGGGAGAGTGAACAGGAATATATTTGTATTTGATTCTGGGCCGTGGAGTCTGAAATCTGCATTTGTTCATTATATTTTTTATGTAAATAACACTGCTTCATTTCTACACGTCCAAGTTAAATACAAACTTAGGGTACTCTAGTTTCGAAAAACCCCAACAAACAAAAAATCCCAAAACAGCAACAATAGAAAAAAACCACAAACAAGATAAAAACCAAACCAAAATCGACAACAAAAAACCCAATCAAAACCACCTATCACAGTGCTAAGGAAACATAACACATACAATTCTAAGGGAAGCAACAAAAAAGTCAGTCAGGCTTTGCCTGAGTGCGACTGTAAGCCCAAAGGAAACTGATTCCAGGTTAAAGTCTTAAAAATATTGACTGTGCTGGATAAGCGAGTACCTGAAAACAAATTAGTAAATGGTCATGTATTTGTTCTATGGATTGAAATCTGAGGTTAAGGATTAAATAGCTAAACAGAAATTACTTTCCAGGTATTGATATTAAGGAAACACCATTTTCTAGGAGAAGAGCACATTTGCATAGTAGTTTAATTATGAATGTGAACATTTTTGCCTAGATGTGTTCAAAAGAAAAGAGCTGTGGCCTTTGGATGAAACCTGTAATGATTAAACCTTTAGTGCTGAAACATGAATCTATCATTGTCTAACAAATACAAACCAGATCAAGTGTGCCCCATCTGAAATAATTATTTAGAGTCCTAAAAGCAGATCAAAATGAGTACCAAAACAATTAGCAGAAATAGAGATCAAACTGTTTATCATGACAAAAGTACCTCTATAATTTAATCATATACCCATGAAGCACCAACATGCTGCCAGATATTGGTTCAGCCATGAATTGGAGGGAGGTTAGAGTGAAACTCCACCTTGGGGAATGTTCCACAGTAATTGCACTTTGAGTATGTTGCTCTGGAAAGCATCAGCAAATGTCCCTGCTGGTGATGACAAGGAACCTCTGGTCTGACTGGACGGGGCAGCTGGTGAGCACAAGAAACCAGAGATGATTTTCCTGATTTTAGTGAAGCAATGTGCCCATTTATGTGATGTCCAAAAGCTGAAGTAGACTTAAGGCTGACATATTTGCAAAGCTTCATTTGCCTGTAGATTATTAATTAGAGAATACCGAAGCTATTGTTACCACAGGATTTACTGCTACTGGAGATAAAGCTGTTGGGATTTTGTCCAGAGAGAGCTCAAGGAAAGCAACTGAGGACTGAGAACTGCCTTGGCAGTCTGAGGAATTGCTGAGCCACTGCTCTCTTCCATGGTGAGTGTGCCCATCCTGGGGAAAGAAAGATCTCTGTTTTGAAGAAGTGTATCCTGAAGTTCAGAGAGACTTCTGACTATTAATCCAATGACAAGAACTTCTCCAAAGGTCCAAGTGACTTCGCATGTTGGCAACTTGAGAATTGTCTCCAGTCTGTTGCGTAGTAGATCCTGCTGTGCCTGGATTCAAGCTGCCTACAAGCAGAGAGTAGAGGACTAATTAGTGGAGTGCTAATTCTGGAAGGGAACAGGACCATGGTGCATATGGTCTGTCTCAAGCAGTGGGGGTGCGGCTGCTGCCGGCCCAGGAATAACGACACGGAGCCCAGAGTTCAGGAAGAATGAAGTGATGTGAGTATTATTAATTTACAGAACAGTTTATGTCCTTTAGTTCGTTTGAAGCTTACATGAAGGTCAGGAGGCTATTGGACCTCTGGTTAGCCACCTACCAAGTTCATTGGTTAATTCTAACTTAACACCTATTTCAAAACATTTCCCTAAAAGAATGATAACAAAGGCACAGCTGCAAGAAGTTTACAAAACGATAACATTGTTTTGAGTTACTTGCATGGGAAAGACAGAACTCTCAGAAAATGCTGCAGAGAGCTGAAGAAATTCTCTGCTGAAGCTTTCTCAGCGTCCATAGTGAGGGTACCAAATACAAGTTTCTTCTGGCTTAATTAGCAGGCCCTGGATAAAATCTGGAAGCATTTCACTAATTTTGAAAGCTTGAGAGCTAAAATTTCAAGTACATTACAATCTGGACCATGTGTCCTTTGAGCTACAACATTTCTGCAAGACTGGCCAGAGAGATGAAGTCTTGAACCAGTGAAAAAGTGTGGAAGAGCAGTGAAATAGAAATTAGGTATTGAGTAACAGTCAAAAAGTAAATACTTGATAGGATTTGGAATTTCAAAGAAGCTTTCAAACAAGAAGTAGAATTATCTTTTAAACATTTGGAGTCCTGCATGAAAATACATAGGAAAACATTCTGGAATGACAAAGTGACTCTTTCAGAGACCCTCTTGGAATAACATGAGCAATTCAAGGAATTACAATTTTAGAATTAGTCTGAGAGGAGAGTTCTAGAAGCTGAAGATTCGGAAATGAATTTTATAAACACCCCTTAAAATGTCCAGTGATGTGACATCAAGGTTGTTGTTGAAAATAATTTGGAAATTATAGTGGACTCTGACAGCTCTGATTTGATGTTGTTCCTGAAACTGGGATTCTGGTCTCAGAAAGAAGTGCATCATCTTGATTTTTCCAGTTTAAGAAGTGTGATTTCATGTGTGGCCAGACAGTCAAAAACTGCAGAAGTCTCCCACATTGAGCCCACATGGATTGATGGTACCAAAACCTCCAGAGTCAAAAACAAGGTACTTTTTAAAGTTTCCTTTCTGCAAGTAATAAAAATATAAAGTAAGTAATATTTTTTAAAAAGTATAAAGTATAAATAATTACATATATATATATATATATATTTTAGCTAAAATAATTATTGAGTGACCTGGCTTAAAACTCCCCCTTCCTCACCCACAAAGAAAAAACAAACAAAAAACCAAAATCAAACAACAAAAAGATGGAAACACAACTGGCTTTAGATGTTATATTCTTGAGCTAGGAGAGCTAGTCCTCTCCTGCTCTTGGTTCCAGCACAGATTCTGCCTTGGACCACAGAAAATCCTCACTAAAAGGCTTTTTGACATTTAGATATGAATTGGTTTCTCAGAAACACTTTTTCCTTTGTGTATCTCATGAAAGACTAGCGGGTAGGGGGTTCTTGAGAATGGTAAGGCAGTTCTTGATAGAACGAAAGCCTGGCAGTTAGCTTAATGCATTAAAGCCCATCTCAGTCCTTTTTTCATATAAAAACAGCATTGTCAAAAGATTTACTGTTCAGAAAGCCACGTTACCATTTATTGCACACTTTGCGAATTAAAGAGAACAATCTTTATTCCTTGTTGCCTGCAAAGCTAAATCTTTTCATCTGCCTGATACTAACAGCCTGTCCAGCTCAAATATTGTCTGACATAAAACACATGTTTGTAAAATACTCACCTGCTCTCCAAACCTGCAGGAGGCCAGGATATTTTAGGGTAAGCAATGGAATCAGCAAAGGCTCTTTGTTAGGTCTTTTCTGAAGCTTAGGCACTGGGGGGAACTTAGCATTTTTCAACATGAAATCTCAAGGTGAGAACCCTCAAGCAACTGTTGACTGCCCTATTTTTCATTCCTTCTTTTATTAAATAGTGGGGTTTGAGCGAGGAATCAAACACATTTCAATTGCCATGCCTAAAAAGTTTTTGAAGACTTGCAGTCCATCAGTACTTACTGCTAACAGATAACACAGTCCTACATCTTCAGCCAGATTGAATTAGCAGAGGTAAAATACATGAACCAGTTGTTTGCTGGTTGGCAGCATCTGGACATGAGCCCAGGTGTGCCCAGGGGGCAAGAGGCCAATGGCACCTGGGCTGTGCCAGCCATGGGGTGGCAGCAGGGCCAGGGCAGTGACTGTCCCCTGTGCTGGGCACTGCTGGG
>VZRO01002572.1:40912-54930 GCA_013397915.1 Daphoenositta chrysoptera
CTGTGCCAGGGGATGTTCAAGTTGGATATTAGAGAAAACTTCTTCAATGGAAGAGCTGTCAAGCACTGGAAAAGGGAAGTGGTCGAGGCACCATTACTGGAATTGTTCAAAAAATATCTGGCTGTGGCACTTGAGGACAGTTTAGTGGCAAACATAGGGGTGGTTCTGGGTTGATCATTGGCTTCAGTGTCCTTTGAGGTCTTTTTCAATCACTCACCAGCTTCCTTTCTGTCTTCATCAGTTTTGTCAGGGATATGCTGTTCGTCACGGGACATTTGACAGAATTTAACATTTACCTGGCTGGCAGGAAACTATCACAGCTAGCAGATTTTCTTCTACCATATGTATAGATCATAATATTGACTGACATTGAACATTTACAAGTTAATGGGATTGTGTTACAGCAAGAAAAAAATCATTCTAATAGCTAAGACCTTCCCTTTAAGAAGTGTAACTCAGTCTAACTTCTCTTTCTTTGTGTGTGATCTGGGGTAAAAATACAGGGAGGGTTTTCCTCAATGATTTTGTATTAAAAGGATACCAATCTGTAGGTGCAGATTTGTTTTGAGGTTTTATAAATGTTGCTTTTTAGAGTATTTTCAAGCATCTGCTCTTGTACTTTTAAATTTATTAGTAAGATGTTAAAAAAAAAAGGGGGGGAGAGGAACTTAATCACTGATACCCTTGGTGTGAGCTTAGAGCACAGGTTTTGAAATGAATGTTTAATGAGTTCCAGCCCTGACTAAGAGAGGACTCAAGAGATAAACACCTATTTACCAGTAACCTATTACAGAGGTACTGAATGTAATATTTCTAAAAGAACACTTGAAGAGTAGACATAGACCTGTGAAGTTGTCATGTTTATATGATTTTCAAATAAGTGCCAGTAAGGTACAAGGCAAATTGGTCCTCAGACTGGTATTTCTGACAAAATGGGGCAGAAGTAGGAGGACAAAACATCTCAGCCACATTGCTGTGGCTGCAGCATTTGGCTCCCATACATCCCCAGTGCTTTTAAACCACTGTTATGGTAGAGGGAATAAAACTCCCCTCTGATACTTCTATGGCTTAACAAGCTGACCTTGAAGCAAAGCCTGATTATTGTCCTTGTCTCCCCCTCCTTAAAGCTTTGCATCAGTCTCACAGTGTTATCATTTCCACATTCCGTTGATTATGCTTTAAGGCCAACATGCCGAATTTACCAGTGTACTCTAGCTTTGTGCAGCCTTGGTGATGCATGAGGGCTGTCAACTTACACCAGCCTGAGCTAAGGCAGCTTTACAGCCTCTGAGTATGGCCAGAGAAAGGCAAAACAACTGGAGCACGGCAGTGAATACATCCCACCATTTTACATTCTGAGCTGTTGAGAGTTCTCCTAAGTGCACTGATATATGCTGGTTAAAATAATTTATAATTAGTTGATATTCCTTCACCTATATATAAGCCTTCTTCCCTGAAGAAAATGTTTTCCTGAAGGTGTAAAATTGCACCAGTTTTGTAATAAGGCTGACCTGGGAGTATTTGTGCAGGGAGACAGCAATTAAAGCAATTAATTACTTGGAAAGAGCAGTTCCTCCCTCCTTCATTTCCTCATCTAGCTGATTCACAGTTCATTGTCTTTTTATCTCCTTTATTTAAGTCCTACCCATACATCACTGTTATCTTCCTCCCCTTGCCCACAAAACAAATGAGGGAGCTCCTGGCCTGTCTCTTAGCAGGAGCGTAATTAAGTGCCATCCAAACAGCACTGCATTTAACAGCTGCTTCAGAAATTCAAAGGATTCAATGAGAAGATTTGCTGCAAAGAAGAGCTGGATTCTCCCTCTTTCCCTCCAGCTGCAATATCCAGTGGTCATTGAGGGATGTCTCATTGGCTTGTCTAAGGCAAAAGAGCCTGTTTATGCACAGCTGGGACATATTTCCCTGGGATCACAAGCACTAATTTACTTGAAAGATGAACTCGGTGCTCAATTCCCACCACACTGATGGGTTTGGAAATCATCTTCACACCTTGGTTCCTTGTTCTTTCCTTCCCTGCAGCCTGGAGGAGGACCAATGCTTATGAGGGAAAAAAGTGGCCTTAAATTAATGTGTGTATTTTGTTTTGAAGGGTTGTCTCCTAAATTGTTCAGCATGATGAAATCGGTGACCTTTACAGCTTCTCTGCCCCATTTCAATAGAGTTGCTCCACACATAATTTTTAAAATAATGTTCTACATGAACTAGCCTGACTCTTAAGTCCCATTTCTTCTAAGTTTCACCTGAAGCACTTGATCTTTTCTAAATGACATTGGCTTTTAGCAGAACATTTTCCCAGCACAATCTTTGTCATGGCCCTTTTATAGTCAGCATTGGAAATGAAATTACCTGGAAAGCAATATTTCCTCTACTTCAGAGGCAAGCCATAAGCAATAAAATTGCAAGCAATAAAATATAAATGTATCTTAAAGTGAAACACCTTGCACTAGCTTGTTTCTACAGACAGAGAAAAAAGGATGGCCTTTAGAGAGATGAACACTTTGAAATTTCAGAATTCTTCAAATGTTTCTGTCTAATGCCCTTGGCCAAGTCAAGCACTGAGTTTACAGACAAAGTAGGAACACTAAATCATTACACTTCTGCTAGAAAATGACTGAAGAGTGCTAAGGATTATTGGGGGGTTTTTGTGTGTGTTTGAGAAAAGGGTATCATAATTCAAACTATAAATTGGAAAGTTGATTTCTTTAAATTGGAAAGCAGAAAGGCAGATGGCTTTCTTTATAAATAAACAAATGCCAGCCAAAATATGAAAGAATATTCCAGGGCTATAGAGGTTTATGACAATAAGTTTAAAATTTCCAAATTGCCTCATCTATCAAGTAACTCAAAATTGCAGAGATTTAGAATAATGCAAGGTTCTACTGTGAGATTAAGGTGATTTCTTTGTTAGATGTGTTTCATTCAAAGATTTTAGACAAACTGAGATGCTCAAAGCTCCATGCCTTCTATACACATAAGTATTGTAGAAATTTAAGGCACCTCCCTTCTCAAAAAAAAAAAAAAAAGTTAAAAGTCAACAAGAACTTTATGGTTTTATAAATGGTGTAAAAATTTTTAAAAACACTTTCTGTATTTGCAGAAATAAACAGATGAGACTAAGACTGTATTGAAGCTGATGCTAAATTCTGGTAGGATTTAGTTGTGCTTGTAGTTTTGCTTCCATGTGTTAGACACAGGCTGTTCCATTAGAGCTGTTATTCAGCAGGCTTCTGAAATGCATTGGAACTCACAGTAGATTGTGTTTTGCTGTTATTTAAAAACATTTCATTTAAACTGAATCTCTATAAAACCTCAACAAACCATTTGACTCTATGTTATGCAGAGCTTGAGAAAACGGACAAGAATACACCATTTCCCCCTCATTCTGCTGCTGTAATGTCATTAGGCTCAAAGGCAGCCTGTGATTCCTGCCCTGGACCCTTTTACCCTGTGGAAGAAATTGGAAGGTGCCCAATTTTTTGCTGATTTTCCAGAATTCATTGCTGCAAGCTGTCTGAATATGGGAGACTTGGGATGGTTCCTTCATTTTATGCTTCCCTGTACAACTACCGATGCTCAGGCCACAAACTTGGGGACAGAGGGTGGAAGAGGGATCTCTGCTGGGCTGCGGGGCACAGATAGTTCAGTGAAAACTGTCACAAATCCAGCTCTCCTCCACATACTGTTTTCTACTCAATTGTGCATGTCTGAGCCACTGAAGAGGCCAGGCTTGACCTTGTACACCATGTACTAAGGAATTACCCTGTGGGAAGGATGGATCTCCCTTCTCCACTCCCTTCTCTCTGAACAAGGGGTCCTAGAATTCTTAAAGTGACCTGGGAGATGTCATTTTGGACATTCCAGCTATGATGATAACTGTCACCCGTGTTTGTGGCTAGGATCAGTGCTGACAGCAGTGATGGAAGCTGCAGCAAGACCCTCTGCTGCCCTTGCTGCTCTCCAATCCCTCCCACTGTCCGTGCTTTGTAAACATCTGCTTTCATTGAGCTCAGGTGGAGGAACACATAAAAATCGTGGGATAACGAAAATCAATCCAAAATTCTTTGTACCTCTTTCTGCCCTCTGGGCTCAACAGGTCCTTCCCTCAGGGTTGCTCAGCCTAAAATTAATCTCTCAACTCTGCTGCCATGCAAACGTTTCCACCTTCTCCATACACAGATGTTGCACCACGTGGGTCTCTGCAAAGCCACAAAACCTACCAAACAAATGCCAACCTTTCACCAAAGTGAAATGGATTTGTAAGACGTACCTGAGAGCAGTTGGAGGGTCTGTTTTGGCTGTTGAATTTCTCTCTAGCTATAAGCAGTAGAAATAAACCCTCAGTAAAATTCTACGCAGAAGATGATGTCAGAACTTAAGAGCTTGGCAGTTCATGAAGATTTAAATAAACGTGCTTAATTAAAACATGCTTAGTTGTTTTCCATAATGCATTAACAGAGTGAACTCTGAGTCCTCTCCCTTCTCCCAGTGGAAGCTCGGAGGATTCTATGTTTGCATCTTTTTCCTTCTCTGTTTGTCTGCAGATCAGCCTAGGTCAGTAATGCCATGTGACAAGCTGAATAAAATCTTGCCAGGAGAACTCAAACCACATTTTTACCTCTTCCAGTGATCTCTAAAGCTGCTTATTGATTATATTTTCCTGATGCTGGAAAAATAACTATCATAACTCAAGAAAGGAGGAGTACTTTTTGATTCTTTGGATTTTCTCCATGTCTGTTGCTAGCCACCTCTTTTCCCAGCCAGAAACAGTGTTGCTCCCATTTCTGTGCTGCTAGAAGATACTCAGGTGTATTTTCTAATACTGCTGGAATGCCCAGTTTGTCCACAGATGCCAATCGTTGCCCAAATGGAGTCCCTTTGCCAGCAGGTGGTTTTGTGGCACCTGTGGTGAGATAAGACATTTTTTATCTTGCCTCCTGTTCCTAGTCCAGCTCTGTAGGTTTAATGAGTCTCATAAAATCAGGTTTATAATTATTTAATGTTTCTAACTGTCTTTTTATCCCCTGCAGAAAGAGAGCGATGCTGCCTTGTATTGACTTCCCCATGTTGCTATTGTATTCCCAGTAGCTTTCCCAGAAATAGCCTTCCCAGAGCAGTATTAAGTAGTAGTGATTATGTGATAGTGTAATGTTGTATTTTGGGAATATCAACTCCCACAGTCTCATCAAAAGATGATGGGTCTCATTATTCTGGGGAATGTGTGGAGTAAGGAATGGCAGGTATTGCGGGGATGAGGACAACGGGATTCGTACTGAGCCTGTGCTTGTACATCTCTCCACAAAGCTGGAGGGGCAGATGTGTATTTTTGATTTCAGGAGGCATTATCTGATGGTTATGGAAAATATTGACATTTCATTTACTTGTACTCTGGTATTAGCTACCGTATAAAAATGATGCTATAATTAATATCTGTGGTTATTGTATTATCATCATCATCACCATTGTGTGACATCCAAAAAGCTGCAGCTTCATCCTTCGTCCCCCTATCCCACGTGTGCAGTAATTCTCAAAAGTGCTGTGGGATGTCTGGACAAAAACTTAGTTGCCAATGCATGGCCAGCAACAGGTAACAGCAAACAGCCTGACTCCCCAGGAAAGTTAATTTATTTCAATGGATTCATTAGTCTGCCTTTTTAAGTAGAGAAGAGGGATTTTGGTGCCCAGCCATACACTGATATTTCTATTTTTGGTGCATTGGGCCTGGCCTCCTGCTGCAGCTCCAGAAAGACTTGTGTCTTCTGCAGCTCCTTCCCATGGTCTGGCAGCATTTTGCAGAATTCTGGGGCACCCTAAAATGGTACAGGACATCTCTGTTTTACACCGGAACCATACCCTGAGACTGCTAAGGAGTTAATTGTGCAAACTGGAATGAAAAGCCGAAGCCCTAATTATACTGTGGAGTCATTTAGCATTCAGAGTTGGGCTCCCTCGTGCTCTGTGTCAGGACAGGAGAGGAAGGGTTGGTGGGCACCTCCTCCTCCTCCTATTATTCAGCATGTTGTGCACTCAGAAGGTGCTGCCCCTCAACCCAGATTACAGAGGCACAGAATTCTTAGGGATGAAAATACAACACAAAAATAAGAAATTGCACAACAGAGCTTTTATGTTGGTGGCACAAAAGTTCCAGCACGTCAAAGACCCGTTATTGCTATTTCTATCCTGTTCCTGGTGAGGACAAACTCGGATCTCCTGGGAGTTTCCAGATGAGGTTGCTGGTAGAATATGTAGGAAGGTGTTGCCTTTATTCCCCTCTTTCTTCCTGCCTTTTTTCTTCTTTCTTAAGCTAGCAGGAATAAAAAGAATACACAGCCGTTACTCAAAAAATGGACTTCATGAGGTGTTTCACAGGCAAGCAATGACAAATGAACATGTAGAAAGACCTAAAAGAAAAAAGGCATTCCCTTAATTGACAAAAGAACATAAAAAATGCTCTAAAATAATATTTTATTAGACCCATTCGAAAGGGGTTTTTTTTTTGCTTCAGCCTTTTGAGCAAAAAGTTGATATCCTTTGTATCAGGTAGCATATTTTCACAAAAAAAGCCCTGTATTTAATATATAAAAATGAACAGCCTCCCCTGTTGGGATTCTGCAGTCACAATGGCTGGTTGAGCACAGGTAACAAGAGGGCAGATTTCTGCCTGATTCCCATCTCTAATCCTGTGCAGTCTTTTTTCACCAGTCCCCAAAGTTGTCTGCTTATGCTCTGATTTTGTTACTGGTATCTGAAGGTTTATTTTCAAATCTAAGTTATTTTACAGCCATTCGCACATTTTGCACGTTTTAAATTCATATACAGGTCAGAGACACTGAAATTCTGAAGAAAAATCAAGAAGATTAATTAGAAAAATGTTAAAACAAGGTATTGTAAGAATTTTGATATAAAGATGTATTTTACACGTGTTTTTGTTCATGTCTGCTCCTTTCTAAAAGGCCTTGGCTTTGATGATTGGACACTTTCTGCTGAAAAAAATTTCTTAGGAGATTTCTTAGCAGATTTGTTTGTGTTAAGGACACTGTGCAAAGACAAACAATCAGCTACCATCAATACTGAACATTTCATTCAAATAATAGAAATGTCTAGTATTAGCCTGAGATAGCAATTTGCTTTGGAAAATATGGTAGGTTTTTTTAACATATCCACTCATTCTATGTGGAATAAAAAAAAAAAACAAAACAATTTAACTGACTGAAAAAAATCCATGAAAGCATATTGCACTAATTCTAATTTATCTATGAGATTTTCTCCTGTTCTGAGGACTGAAATGACTACATGAATTGACCCAAAAATATAAGCGAAACAGCTGTGTCCAGTTTCACCCTAAGCTTACTGAGCAAGTGAAACTGCAATGAAATTTGGATTCTTTTCTGGACAAACAAAACAGCTTTCTCAATTTCCATGGACAGAAAATACTAGAAACAGTTCTAGTCCTGTAAAGAATTTTTATAGCTTTTTCTACTTGAGCAATCTGAGGTTTCTATGTAAGATCAAGATATAAAATCTGTAGTGAGATATTATCAAAGACTAGAGCCTAAACAATCTCAAAATAAATAAACAGCATGTCCTAATATATGCAACTTTTTTTTTACAGAAGTAGTATGTAGGCTTTTGATCAGTGACTTACTTGGTATGAATATTGCTGTAAGAAAAAATGCATGAATATTTTTCTATTACCTCGTGTTAGCATGTGTCTCAATATTTTAATATTTAATGCAAAGACTTGTACAGAGTTTGTCCTTCCATGGATTAACAAAGACTCAGGTGGAGCTTTCTCAGTCTTCCATTTTGGTTGCTGCTGTGAGAAAAAGCCCCTAAAATAAAAAAACATGTGCTGCATCAACCTTAAAATATTCTGATTGCAGAGAGAGGTTTCAGAAATTAATTAAATATAAGTACTGACAGCTTTGTTTAAAGGTACTGTATCTTTGTTATTACTGAACTTGGTGACTCCCATGCCAGCACTGACCAGGCAGGGCTAATTGTTGAAACTCTTCAAAATATCAGCTTAATACGTAAACAGAGCAGCCCCAACCTCCACAAATTACATAATCTCTCTGGCAGAAAGGAAGTGACCCTTGTGAACGATGCTGTGTTTGCACGAGCTTCCGATACTGCCAAATAGTAGTGAAATGAAAATGCAGGCACTTCAATGGCAGGCAACAGCAGGATCATTTTTTAACCTTCATATTTCAGTCCTGGAGTGTGGATTGGTGTGACCTGGGGACTTTGGTTGCTGTTAATGACAAGTGCAGGCAGTCAGAGTTCGATGCGTTGAGGAGCCTGTGGTGTCCGAGATGCTCAAGCACTGCAAGGCCTGCTGAGAAAACTTCCTTGTTTCTTTGGAAACCAGCCCTCAGGCAGCACTAGACACTTAACACCGGGCCCTTCCTTGGGAATTGTTCCTGAACAATGGCAAATTTTCTTTTCCTGAGGATAAGGTTCTCTCTTTTGCCTGTGCTGGGACACAAGGCTCGAGTTGGTGGTTTAATGTGGTGCTGCTTAGCCCAAATGGGTCATCTGTGAGGGAAAATGCAAATGGCACAGGTGGCTCCAGCACCTTGGGTGCATGATCCAAAAGAAGAAGAGCCATTCAGCAACACTTTTTAAAATTAGAATTATGATTTTGAGCCATTTGGTCATTCCAATGAAACACCAGGTGTTGACTAAACAAAGCTCAGGGCGGTGCTGTAAGTGAAGGACAGCATTTGTGGTAGAGTGGTGAGTGATGTAGGCTTAAAAACACTAAAAACAGATCTGAAGTAAGGCATCTCCCTGAGCTTGGCATCACTTTTGGCCAGCACAGAGAAATGATTCCCTCAGCTTTGGAAAATTATGCTGCTATTTCATCATAATTACAAGACGTGGGATCCCCAAGCTTTTTCCAGAAATCTTACGCAGAGGGAGGCTGCTCCTGGGTGCAAGTCCTAGACCTTCTGGGTCCCCTCCGTGTGCAACCCTTCAAGTAGGATCAGAACTTGACCCAAAAGAGGGTGGTGAGGGGCTCCAGCCTGGTGAGTATCCGGAGAGTTGTTGCACCCTGTCCCACACCAGCTGTCCCTCAGGGAACACACAAAGGTGGAGGCTGCACATGGCTGGAAAGCCCCTCAAGACCTAGAAACAGAGACAGGCTCAAATTAAAACATTGGAACCGAACATGGAAAGACCAAAAAGAGAGTAGGATGCCAATCTCTCGCAGAAATTGGACTTGCCTCTACATGCTGCTCCCGTTTTTCGCTTTTTACTGGGAAGATTGGAAATCTCCACTGGCTGAGCTGATGGAACCCCAGCACCTTACTGCAAAGTGATAACAGCAAAACTGTGATAGCGAAAATGAGCAGGAAAATTAAATTTCCTGTTTGGCCACAGATGAAGAATTATTTTTTAAATCTACACAGAATGTTGGCGTGATGTAGGAGTGTTTTGGGGATGAAGATGGCAGGAGGGGGAAGAAGAGAGGGAGGAAGCACAAATAAACTTAATTAATGTTGTCCACAGTTTCTTGAGTGCCTTAATGAAGCTGCTGATATAAGTGACTTGAAGTGTCTCCCTTTTTTCTCATTTGAGCCACATCAAAGCATCTCTTTCTATGGCATTCCTTGCTTACAAGGAATATAAATTATCACTGGCCAACTTCACTTTTATTAACCAGCAAATATTACTTCCTATTGAAAGTCTTCACTATATTTAACGGAGGTTATGCCTAGCAACTAAAGACATAGATGCAATATTTCACTTTTGTCAACAAAGCTGGGAATGTAATACAGGCATTTAAAGTCAATAACGGTAATAAATATTTTAAATGGCAATAATAAGTAGCAGTGTTCAAACACATTAATATAAGGGTCTACATCAAAAAAAATTTTTTTTTGCCAGGATTCACATAAGAAGCCCATGTCTTTGGTTCCAGATATTTGATTATGATCAAAGTTTTGGAAATCTAATAGTGGCTATCAATGCTGGGGTTTACTAGGCCTTAATTAACCTAAATTTCTCACTTTGTTCATATTACTGTAGTTTAGAATTCCTTATTCTAATATTTTTTTACTCTCCCAGTCACCACACTTCACCATTGATTTGTCTGCTGCCTTCTCGCTCTGTCTAACCATTCTTCAGCATTTATCCACTATTCTGCAGCATTTTGTGTGCTGGGCAGAAAAAATTAGTATTCAAAATTCAAATGTATCTGTAGGGAAGGACAGGGAAGAGAGTCAGTGTCTGCCTCCTGTGCCATTGTTGTTTGGAATTTAGCCTTGCCAGCAGAGAGCTGATTTTGAGTCATGAGTAGGTTAAAGGTGTCAATATCAGTGTGATGTTTCTTGTACTTTTAGCAATTATGGTTTAATCTGAGTAGGGGATGCACATAGTTACAGTTCTGGTCAGTGCCTCTCCTTAGAGAATTATCAGTTCTCTTTGAAGAGGCTCTAATCTCATAAGATCTATTTTGACTGCAATCCCAATGTTCCATGGACCGTGGACTCTAAATTAAATATTTCCACAGAGAAAAGTGATCACAGAGATGTTACACAACCCTTGGATCATGACAGCTCAGAGACAATCAAAAAGTGAGGAGAAGTAGATGACGTGGGACATGCAGGCATTTCTCCCGCAGTGCTACTGCTGCTTTCTCAGAGGTGCACAAAATACAAAAGCTGGGCAGGGTTCCTTGCATATTGCTTGTTTAATCCCCTCTGCCTTCTGAAACATTCTCTGGGATGGGTTCAAGGAGCCAAGAGCAAACCCCAGGCTTTCTGCAGGGCCAGAATGACTTCCAAAGTGCTCAGACCCTCACAGCCCAGAGGACCTTGTTGGGCCACCTCACTGCAAAGCTCTTGGCTCTCCGCTCAGCTTTGGAACTGAACATCTCCTCTCTCCAGCATTTCCAATGCATCTTTTGGCTGTCAGGCCTTTCCAGTCTTTCCTTTGTCAGTTGTCTCATTTGGGGAATTTCAGAAGCTGGTGGCTTGTCAGCTCTTGGCTGTTTTCTAATGGTTTCTCAGAAATGTAAGAGCCATAGGTAGATTTTTACAGGTCACTCTGGCCTTGTCACAGGTATTGGTTTAAGGTTAAGGAAGCACTTAAGATTCAAAAATACTCACTGGTAGAAAGGAAGGACAAAATTCAGAGGACCTGCAAACAGTCAGAGGGTTTTATTAGTAAATTAAACACTTGGCATGTTCGTTCCCGACCTACTGTATAGGCAGTGGGTGTTTGGATAAAGGGGCAACGTGAAGAGAAAAGAGAAATTAGAGGCATTAATGAAAAAGGTAGAAATGAATTAAAGCAAAAGAGAAAAAGAGAGGAAGAGAAAGAGAAAAAAGAGAGAAAAAGGGAAGCAGGCTGCAGGCCAAATTATTGCTTGCTGCTGAATGTGACAGTCTGTTCAGATCAGAGGAAGAATTGGATTTCTTTTTCTTTGCTACTTAATTGTTAAAAGGGTCTTAACCTTTGGGTGAATTTTGCACAGAGCTCCTTTTAAAAGGCTTTATGTTTATTCATTAAAGTCCCAAGGTTCTTACTAAAGAAGTCCTTTTCCACCCCCACCCATCAGTGTCTTTTGTTTTACCTGCTGTAGAAAAGGGATGCTTGTCTTTGCATTCTTTATTTCCAACATTTTTAATACATAGGTTTCAGTTTATATTGGCCTTTTTAGAAAGTTACCTGACTCAGTTCTGAAACTGTAGAATTCTGACCTTAGTTTCCTCATACTGCATCTCTATTAGAGAGATATTCTTTTCTAGGAAATTAACCTTTACTGTCGCTTTTCTGACTGAATCGTCAGCAATTATTTTGTCCCAGTGGAGTGTTTTCATGGCTCTCTAGAAATTTATGGGTAGCTGTCTTAGAGGAACACAGTCACAGAAAGGGCTTTATTTCTACATTTCGAAAACTATTTCAGGTATGCATCACCTAGGAACAAGTTAATGACCCTCCACAGGCTGGTACATGAGCTGGTCACTGTCTGCAGGGGAAGGTAGGGCAGTGAGAGCCCTTTGACAGAGAGGGAAGACTTTACAACCTGACATTGTTCTGTGGATCCCCTTTTGGTAAATGGGAGGGAACTGTTCCCAAGTATGTTCTGCAGGCAGCTAAAAAAGCGGGTGTAATTCTTCCTTTTGGCATTTGTGTCACTGTGACTTAGTGCTTTCATGAAATTAAGCATCTGTGAGCCCTGTCTTGTGAGTCCTCAGGGAGCAACTTCTCTGTGATGGCAGGGGAGGATGTAGGCATAATCCCTTTTTTCAGATGAAGTTATAATTCCCATTCTGGTTGGAGGCCCAGCTAGATGGAGGCTTATAAAATTTTGGAATAATTATCAAGACATATATTCTATAGCTAGGAGACAGTAATTCTGGATCATAAAGCTCAAAGAGCGTTTAATCCAGCTGTGTTAGGCAAGAATGGGATTTATTGGCATAAAACTAGCAATCCCCTTTTTTCCAACCTCCAATTCAGTGCGGAAAAAAAGAGGAAAAGAAAGGAAAATGACTGATGAGCCCTGGCAAATCTTAGTGTTGAGGTTTAAGATGTAATCCTGCTTTATCTCCAGTCTCACTGCCAGAGGTTACCAGCCTTCCAGTAAAGGAACCTGCACCTTTAGCAAAGCAGTTTCTGGGCAGATTTCAATATTTTATTGGAAGCCAGTACCAGGTATGAGGATACCAAGCTGTTAACAGAAGCAACTGGTTCCTTTCTGCTGACTTTATCATGAAGCAACTTCCATCAAGAAGGCTGGGCAGGAAGCTGGGATGAGTTAATGGTATCCTGAACAAGTCCCTGTCCTAGCTGTGTGTGTGTCATGAGGCTGCACTTTACCTTTCTCTTGCACACTCACAGGCTTTGCCACCATGAAGAAAAAGAACAGAAAAAAGGGGTAGAAAAGAAAAACCAAGGTTAAACATCTAGCAAAATTTTCAGTTCTAATTACAGTATTGACAGAAACTCAGGGAGACTTGTTTGAGCTAAGAAAGTTAATGTATCCCTAACTGTGACCCCTGTGACCTTTCAAATTGGGAAAATTAAGGACAGTTTGTCTTTACAAAGAGAAAAGTTTGGCCCCTTTATGAAGTTCTGTTGCAGTGAGCAACTGATGTCAGCACAGCTGGAAGCAGCCATCACACACAGTGAGGACAAACACAGCGTGTTACCTATGACAGAATCATGAGATAGAACCCATACCTATTTCAAGTAATTTGCTTTTGTTGGTTTTACTGTAGTTCCTCTGGTGAAGAGAGCTTGGAGTAATTTTTTTTTCTTTTGCTTTCTAGCTTCTTCAAAAATATTAACAACAATTTACCTCCTTCATTCTTCCCAGAAGGAACTGCTGCATATTTGGACACTCTGTAAGGAATCTGGGTCCCACCTGATTTTTGGTGAGACTCAGTCACTTGAATGTCCAAACAAATAATGAACTAGGATTTGGGGCCTTGCTTCCATAGCCACTTATGGAAGGGTTTAACCTGACCACTTTGTTCTTCAATGCTGTAATTATTATCTACTGAAGTTCTGTAGTCCTGGTATAAATATACATAACATTATTCAAATACATTTTTTAAGTATAGCTAACTACATTTCAAGAGCTTGGCCCAGAACCTGGTAATTTTAGTAATTTTGAGAGGGCCCAGTCAGGACTCAATTAAATGATATTTTCTGGTTTTGCTACTTGTAAGAAGTATAATTTTGGGAAATGCAGGGATATTGAACATCTGAGGCCTGTATGGTAGATTTTGGACATTATCCCTTTTTGTGACAATAATAATTATAACTTCAAAACCCAACAAAGTACTTAGTTTGAATACAGCTGTACCTGATTAGTGACATAGGCCTTTGGCTGAGGTTGTTAAAATTAGATGTCAGAGTCCCTATATGGAAATATAGATCTGGAAAAGCAAAATAAGCTACCAGAAAATTATGATGACAGGCTAAAGAGAAGGTATATTTTCTGACAGACTTTTCAGAAATTTATATTATTTTATAATTTA
>VZRO01002583.1:0-16484 GCA_013397915.1 Daphoenositta chrysoptera
TAAAAAAAATATATAATAATATATACATTTATAAAAAAATAAATCCGGAATTTGTAAAAGATGCAGTCACAAAAACAGGCAGCAGGATGAAGAGGCTGAAGTGCAAGAGCAGCCGCACCCTTGTCTGTGTGGACTCCGAGAGGCAGACTCTGGTTCTCCGAGCCACAGGGAAAATCGTTCCAGGGCTTCCTCCAAATCCCACCAGAGTCCCAGCCCCAACCCGTGGGAGGTTTTTGTGAAGTGTGGTGTTTGCTGGATGACCTTGATTGCAGTTTGAGGAGAATGTTTGAGAACGGCTGATACTGTGCCAAAATAGTACTGGAAGAGCTCTCCAATGTGACATTTTATTTTTCATATCCACGTTGTTACTTCTGTGTGTTTCTAAACTTGACCTCTAAATTTATCCCCTTAAGAATTTCTAACAGAATGGTATTCCAGAATAATTGTTAAAAGTTTCCATGGTTTGTTTTGTCTCCTTAAAAACCATACTTACAAAAGTGAAATTTCATCCTTTATCTCACCTCCACCTTTGAGGTTTTTTCTGCTCTTTAGAAATCAACAATCTGCTCATAATAGATACTTCACACAAGATGTGTTAAGTGGTGTTTTATAAAGGATGTTCTATAGCAATGGATTACTCACAACACTCCAGCCATCTAAATCAGAATACATTTTAACAAAGAAGTGGAAGATCACCTTTTTGGAGCTACGACAAACTTTGCATTTTACTTTTTTGTCTATTTAATTCTATATTTCCACTTTCAGATATTAGAACCTTCACTATCTGTAAAATCAGAATGAATCTGTACCTGGTTTAGACAAAGAAATTGTTGTTGGCTTTAAGTCTATCATGCAGTTTCCATCTCTTCAAGCAACCACGCTGATGCAGAGAAAAGTGAAAGGATAATTATCACAATTTTTTAGGTTTCTGCCTATGATAAATCACTTTTACTCATCATTTGGAAAAAAAAATCTTAAGATACAAATTAGGTTATTTTTTTAACTGTCCTTACCTGGTTTTAACACTTCTATTTGTGCTGGCCAGCCTCTGACCAACAGATTTTAGAAGTATTCAAGGAGAAACGTGTTCATCCTCTTCATGTGATTGATCCTTTCATTCCAGACTGTCTGACCGAGTCTTTCTCTGACACGACAGGAGCAGAACTGTGGCCCCAGCCTTGGTTCTGCCTGCCCAACATCTGTGCCATGAAAAGATTTTGCCTGAGAAACGAATAAGGCATGAATCAGTTTTTATATCCCCATATAAAGCAAACATGAAATAAATCAAATTATTGTTTAATATGGTTAATTATCCTTTAATGTGTCTCCAGTCACATAGCATATGTCCTGTAAAAGCACTTGGTTTGGTGCTGTGCACATGTCATGTATATCCTAATGAAGAGAGATGGCACAACAACTTCTTGCCAGAGAAGGAATCCACTGGAAAAAAATGAGTTATAATAGAGATTCCTGCTCTAAAAACTGTGTTAGCAGAAGCATAATTCATTTGGAAGAGGGTGCATTAATTAGAAATTCCTTTCTCTGAAAACAGTGAACAATCCATTTTAGTGATTAATATTTATCAGAGAATCCTTGAGGACGGAACTCTGTGCTCAGCTGCTCCAAGCCCTGCTCAGAGCAGGCTCGACTCAAGCACGCTGCCAAGGGCCTGGGGCCACTCTCGGTTTTATTTCCTCCAAGAACTCCCCTTCCTCAGCCTGTCCCAAACCCATTGCACCACCTTAACTACCAAAAAGTTTTTTTCCCGTATTTAACTTAGATTTCCTGTATCATGCCCACTGCTGCTCCTCCTGTCACTGGGCACCACTGACATCTGGTTGGGGGTTTTAAAGGAACTTAGTTCTAATAATTGTTTATGTAAAACAAAATCTGTAAAAAAAAATATTTGCAGTTCTGAAGAAATCCAAAAGGTACAGCTTAATCCAAAGTGTCACCTTACAATCCCTGCTCTTGGTAGAACACTGCACTTTCAGCGTGTGATAAAGCACCTTTCAGGAATAAATTTAGCAGGAAAAAGCACTTTGAAAACTAAAAGAAATTAGAAAGATTATTTGTATGTAATTTAATAGTATTTGCTCAGATCTAGACAAAAATGGGATGTAATCCAAATGACTTTGTGGGCTAATATCACTGAGATGAGCAATTTTCTGTTCAAGAGCACACAGTGAGTCATTACAGTCTGGATTTAGAGTATCCCTGGCTGATACCCTCTGCCTGCAGGTACTACAGCACAAATTTCTGTATCCACACACAGAATGAACGAACTTGGTTGGGCAACATTTAATTTCCTGAGCTCTCCATTTTTAACAAGTCTGAAAGAAGGAAGCTGTTAAATGTCTGCAATATGTTCACCTTTCGCAGTGCGTAATAAAGTCAAACACACTCTTACAGCTCCTTCACTGCAAACATCCTGCAAGGAAATGGAACCTTGATGGAGAGAACTCCTCTGCAGGTGGTGCTTGAAGCACTTTTCCCTCTCAGGGAAGCAGAGTTTTGCCATTGCACACCCTGCCAGAGATCACCTCCAGAGATCACCTTTGCTGCAGCTTCTTCAAGCACCAGGGTGAATTTTTGCCGTGGGTTCCACTGCACAATTAGATCCATGCACTGCACTCCTGGGCTCTTGTATTCAGAAGATAATTCTCACTTGCTTCTTGCTATTCTCAAGGAAATAACCAGCTCTATGTGACTCATCATTTTGTGGGAGTTCGATGCCAAGCCTGCTTGCACACAAAAGAAAATTACATAATTATACTAAATTTTGCAAATCAAAAACTTCTTTGTAATTGCCTTAAGATTATTTCGTATTCCATGCTCAGAAGATGCTTCCCTGTGTAGCCATTTAGAAGGAACATTTATTACAAAAGTTAATTACAGTTTCTTAAAGAATTAAATGGGCTTTTTTGATCTTTTGGGTTTTTATGGTTCCAGAGAATATCTTTGTTACACATATGTCCAAATTTTGGGGTTATGCTTCAGTTTTGCCCATATTTTTGACAATCTGATTAAGGAAGTGTCACTTAGTTTTCCTGTACATGTATCTAATCAGTAAAACGTATTTTACTGAAGTGGTGTGTATATATTGGGCAAAAAAATGCCAAACACAGCATCACTGCTGTTCTTAACAGTCTCTGAATAATTTTGACTTCAAGAAAATACTTAAAAAGGAAGGGAAAAAATACAGAAACATTTTCAATAACACGTTATTTCAACATACAGATGAAAACAGACAGGACTTTCAAAACATCACTTACTTGGAGGAAAGAAGAGCCGGGAAGAAAACTGATTAAAAAATACAAGTTTTTCTACTTTGACATATATTTTTGTGGGGCTTGTTGGAGTCCAACACTGCCAATCCAGCAACCAGCAGCTATTTCTGACGTGTTGTTTCCTAACTTAGCTAAAGTCTGTCACTTGAATCTCTGGAGAAAGTTATTGTCTTGGAAAACTGAACTGAAGGGAGAGAAAAAGACCAGAAAAATCCCTTCTAATCACTGCTATATCCGTTTGGGGACTGACCAGAAGCATCAAAAATCCCTCCTTGTTTTTTCCAATAGAGTAGAACCAAAGAAAAGTCTCAGTCTAAGCCCAGCTCGGTGGAGCTCCCGAGAATGCCTTCCACCAAATGGGATTTCTGGGCTCCAGGCAAGTGGGGAGAGGTGACAAGGACTCCTCATAATTTAATGATAACCAGTCACAGAGCTCTGTTTAGGCAATTCTACTGCTTCAGAAAATTGGATTTGGATGAGGTCTCTGCACCTGAATTTCCTCTCCCTTTGTTCCATAAGATACGGACTGAGAGCTTCCCCCACCCTGCAGTTCAAGGTGTTTTATTGCCTTTGTGGGCACAGAACCCTGCTTGTATTCACCTCTGCAGGCAGAATGGGGCAGAAAAGGGATGTTCTGGCAGTGCCCGGTGTTTCCTCCCGCCTTTGGCACTCTCCTCTGCCTTCCCCTGAACGCCCTGCCCAGCAGCTCTCACCTTCCTCTGACTGCCCTGCCCAGCTCTCCCTGTTCCTCACCTTCTCCTCTGCTTTCCTCTGACGACCCTGCCCAGCAGCTCATCCTGTTCTTCACCTTCCTCTGACTGCCCTGCACAGCTCTCCCTATTCCCCACCTTCTCCTCTGCTTTCCTCTGACGACCCTGCCCAGCAGCTCATCCTGTTCTTCACCTTCCCCTGAATGTCCTGCCCAGCTCTCCCTGTTCCTCACCTTCTCCTGAACGTCCTGCCCAGCTCTCCCTGTTCCCCCCCTTCTCCTGACTGCCCTGCCCAGCTCTCCCTGTTCCTCACCTTCCCCTGAATGTCCTGCCCAGCTCTCCCTGTTCCTCACCTTCTCCTCTGCCTCCCGACGTGGGAGCAGAGAGCAGAGGATTCTCAGCTCGATTCTCTTTTCCCTCTGCTTTGGGGACAACTTTGAGACGTTTCACAGCCACCTGACAGATTCTCAACTCCTGCCTGCAACCTGGCTGGGTTCCAGCCTCGTCATTGCATTCCACCCACCCCAAATTCTGCCTTTAGCTCAAGTGGGATCGTGTGCCATTTTCTGGGCTCTGATACTTTGCTTATAAACTCCCGGTGGAACTAAAGAGAAGGGCAGGCAGGGTTTGGTTCACTGCTCTAAAACCACCACACACAATGAAGGAATTGTTCAGGAGAGCCAGTGAAACCACGTGCAGAGACCTGGGCTGGAGCACTGAATCAAAGGCTGCTCCTTCCCGTTACCAGACTGGCCTGTGACAGCCCTTAAGCCCCTGTTCTGCTTGATTCAAAGTGGCCTGGAATGAAAACATTTTGATATGGAATCTGGGACTCATAAGCAAATGCCCAATATAAACTTTAGAGTAACATTCCCCCTTTCTGAAAACTGTTAAGTGGCTCCATTTTCATTTCAGTGGGGAATTAAAGGTTTCCAAAACTTTGTTTTCCAGGAAAAAGAAACGGCAGTCAGTAGTGGAATTTGCTTTTCAGGCCCTAAGGTAAATCTCAGTCTTGGATTAGAGGGGTGACTTGAATCTTCCCAGAAGTTCCAGGTTTTTTCTTTATTAACACCTTCCAGTCATGTGAATTTTCATTTGTACTTGAAATATATTACTAAACGTTTGCAATTTCCTAATTCATGATTAACAAACTGATCACGAAACCTAACAGAAGATAAACCAGTCAGAAGGACTGACATTTGCAAGATAAAAGCAGTTTAACATGAGTTAAATACGAACTATTAAGTTGTAAGATTCTTGAGACTTCCAAAATCTTTTGGTGTTTAAAATTTAAAGGCAGAACAGAGAAGATTAATTAATAAGAGGAATAAAAATGGCAGCTTGATGCATGTGGGAAGAATGGGTATAACCATGCATACAAAAAATTGGTCTTGAGGAAAGATAATCAGAATATAAATAAAATGAGAAAAATTATGTGAGACAGAGTTAAGAGAGACAGAAAAAATGAAGTTAAAAAGGAGGACAGTGGAAGAGAAGGTAAATTGACATCGTTTCCTGCTTAGCATTTCAATTATTTTCCTTTAGCTTATGGCAGCATCAAGAAATGAGCATTTCCTTTTCTCTATTATATCCATCCTGTTAAAGTTGGTGGTGTTTAGATTTGCTGCTCAGTTGACAGAGGGATTTTGTCAGTGATTTGTTGTGGTTGCTCGCCGCTTGCCAGGCTGCTGTGATGAGGATTCACACAGAACACATTTGTTTGCCGACTGAGTGGGAGGAGTAGAAGGAGGACAAAGACGTGGTGAGGGCAGGATGACCTCCCCGGGAAGGCTGCTGAGGGCTGCTGTGCTGGGAGAGACTCCGTGCTCCTCCAGACCCAGCGGGGCAGCCCCGTTGCCCCTCCCAGCACCCCAAATGTCACCTCTGCCCCGTGCCGGGGAGCCCTCCCGGGAGCGCTCCCTGGAGCGCGGGGCACTCACAGCTCGCGGGCAGCCAGGACGCCTCCCTCAGCTCCTGCTTTTTCCTCCCTACCCACTCCTAGGCCTTAGGGAAAGTCACGTAACTCCACTAAAAACCCACTGTACCTCCAAGGGGAAAAGTCCGAACCGAAATAAACAGGCAGTGCCAAACGCGTGCAGTCTCAGCAAGGATTTTGTCTGCTGCTCTGGAAATGCAAGAGCAAATGCAAGCTGGAGAGCTGGGGTGTGATGGGCTTGAACAAAGGAACAAAACGCTGTTACAGGCATCTCTGCGTGTGTGTAAAGGCTTCTCTTTCTACAGGAAGAGCACGGGGTGCCAAATTCTGACCTTAGGGACGCGTTATCAGCACGAGGACAATTACAGCGTTATCAGTGTTCGTGATGGGTGCCATGGGAAATCGCACCTACACCCAGCAGTTAGTAAATACATTCCTTTAGAAGTTAGTGAAACCAAACATTTTCCATCCAGCTGGAGCTGAGCGTTGTCTCTGGAGTTTCTCCTGCAGTGCTCTGCAGTCCCTCCTGCAGTGATTGTGTGGCAGGACAGGAACAAGCCCTGTTTTTCCTGGACACCTCCGATCCTCCCAAAGCAACCCGGCTCCCTCGCTTTTCAGTCACTCCTAACATCTGCATCTGCTGCACCTGACCGTCTCTGATCCTTTTGTCCTGCGCTGATGGTTTACCTTTTCCTCCTGAATCACTGCAGATGTTTGCTGATCAGATGCAAACTGCAGCTGCCTTTTAAACAAGCCGCAAATTTGTTCCAAAACGCACTGGACATCAGAAGAGAATTTCACTAGCAGCAGGTTTTCCAGATGATGAAGAGACAGAGTGCTAAGGAAAACTAATTTAGTTTTTGTAGGAGGTAGAAGGGCTGTGTTCCTCTGGGCCTTTATTCCTGTGCATGCCACTTTGCAAATGAAACACACCACACGAGTGCTGCATGGGGAAAAGCACCATGAATACTAAGTCAGCCGTGAGTTGCACAGGAATATAAAATGCATTGGTTCTAGTTAAAATCGATTCTTGCCTTGGAAGTAAGTATTGGATTCACTTTCTCTCTCTCCCCCCAAAACACTTTGGTCAGATGGAAAATATCACTGTAACTGCTGTATACTGAAGTGGTAAATAAACAACCAAGCAACCCAGAAACCGTGTTGGGAGTGCCAGTGAAACTCATTCTCATTGTTTCCCTGCAAAACGGGCAAAGCCTCTGGAATGAATTCAGAGAGTTCTTCTGGGTTGATCCAAAAAATGAGCAATTCCTCTTCCCCTCCCTCCCCCAGTACTAACAAGGTATAACTGGAGCAGAGAAGTTTCCAGAAGTTTAGAGTCCCTAGAACTATGGAATTAAGAAAAGAAAGGAGAAGAAGGAATGGAACATGATTCAATCCATTTACATTCTGAGCAGAATTCTCTAAAGTTTTTCATTTTTCCTTTAAAAATAAAAAGTCACAAAAGGTTGCATGAAATTACAGAAACAAAGTTTTGTATACTGCACTAATAAATAGAGCAGCTGCTGGATTCCTCACGCTCCTCTTTAAATTAAGATAAAATAAATTACTGATCTAAATTTTGTTAGTTATTACTGACTTTAAGTAAAGATACTGATGAGTGCTGATGATTATTGTGAAGCCACAGGGGGACTCGGTGGATGTTCAGAGGTGGGAAAAGCTACAGAAAGAGCTGCTGAATCATGGAATTGCTAAGGCTGGAAAAGCCCTCTGAGATCCTGGAGCCCCACTCTTCACCCAGCAGGGCCAGTGCCAGCTCTGAACCCACCCCAGAGCAGCCCAGCTGCACATCCTGACCCTGCCCAGGGAGAACCCCCCTCCGTGCCCTGGGCAGCTCTTCCAACGCCTGGCCAGCACTTCCAGGCAGGAAATCTTTCCTCGGGTCCAATCCATCCGCTCTGCATTGAGACTTTCTGCCCGGGCTATTTCAGGCGAGTAAAACCCCATCAACAGAGCTCCTCGGGGGTCTGAGAGGTTCCTGTGAGACCACCGGGGGTTTGTGCAGGCAGGAAGGAGGAGAGCTGTGAGACAGAATGGAGGAGAGCTGTGTTCTGCCACTGCCAGCTCAGACTACTCACTGCTCATGAAAAACATTCGGTGAAAATTCTCTGCGAAGCTCCTCAGGTGAGAGTTGTGAAATATGAGCAAAGAACTGAAAAAAACCGGAAGGCATTGGAAGTGAGGGGAGAAAAGAACCTACAGGATGGGAGCTAAAGGAGAGCTGTGGATGCAACTCTGACACAAAGCTCGGAGAGAACATTCTCCAGCCCAAGAAATCTCCTGCCACGGCCAAGTGCTGCAGCTGGGACACCCCTGTGAGGCACTGGTGGGCATTACCCAGCAGGGGCTGTGCTGGCAAGGAATTAAACACCGTAAGAGCCTTCACTCTGCAGAAGCTGCTGCTTCTCCACCTCCCAGCTCTTTTCCTCTTTGCCTGTGGGTGTTGCAGGACTGCACAGTCTGGTTTAAAGCATGGTAAAAGTCGTTATCTTTCTATTGTAATTCCTATTTTCTTTTGTATTCTTTGTGAGGCTTCTGCAAATCCTTCCACTACTTCTCTGCAGCACTGTAAAAATCACTGCTATTTGCCTTTAAAGATTAACTAACATTTTCTTGAATTTGCATGCAAATGCTTACGAACTGAGGAACTCTTCTGCTCGGTGTTGTACATCTGCACTACTACAGGCATTTTGCATTATGTCCCACCACACTTTCACCATAATCTTGATTTACCTTATCATCTAATCAAACTGCAGTTAATAACTATAACAAACCCCTCATGTCCCTGCTCTCAGTGCACTCCTGATCCTTTATGTGAAATGCCACATTTTGCATATCTGCACCAAACTCTCCCACAGTTGAATTTTGAACCTCAGAGCTTTATGCTGGATAAAATGTCATTCTTCAGGCTTGAATACATTCTGATAAAATACAGGGATTTCTCTTCCCAAGTCCCCAAAATACATCCTTTTCCCCAGAAAAACTCTGAAGATTTCCTGTAAATTATTCCCTTTGTGATCACACACACTCTTTCAACATACAGAAAAACTCTTGTTCAAACTCAGAATTAGCTGTCTGCTATTCTCTCCCTGGATCTCAGACCTGTGCACACAAACCACACAAAAGTCCTCTACACTTTTTAAAATGAAACTGATTTTTCTCTATTCTGGTTTGAGATATACCAGGAGAATGATGCTTCCAAGAAAGCTGGGTGAAACTGCTTTTAAAAGATTTGTTTTCTCAAGGCTGGATTTTCAGTTGGTGGATTTATATTTTTTCAAAATTACTGGCACAGAAATGATCAGTTTGCTTTGCCTAGTTGAGCATGGTGAATATTGTCTCTTGTAGAATTCTCCTGGGAAAAGATACAGGGATAATGAGACTTATTCATGTACATAAAGTATATGCAGTTAATATGGAGCCACAATTATAAGAAATTAAATTCTAAGTGCTCCTGTCATAAAAGCACATCTATGAAATCCTCAGAAAAGGCAGAAAGAGACCCCATAAAGGATAAGACAGTCATCTAATAATGGGAATAAAGGAGAGCTGTTGGGGTGTGGGAATTGGGACGACCATAAACTGATGCTTGCATGGCTCTGCCTCAGTCTGCTCCTGCATCCAGATATTGTGTCTGTCACTGCAGCACTGAGTGCCTTCAAACACCTCCTGGGACTCCTGCAGAGCCTACTGAATTCCCATGTAAAGTAAATTCATGAACTACAGCTGAGAGGCTAAAGAACAGTTCTTAAAGCAGATGAAAATCTATAGGAATGGCTCCTGCTCAGTCCTTTCTCAGTCTATGAATTACTTAATTTTTCACTTATTCCTATACACACACGTTAAAAATACTCTTCCTTTGTAGGATAAAGTGGAAGATTTGCCCTCCATGTTCCACTTCTGAGTTTGAGATGCCTAAGCCCAGGGCAGGACAGCAGATGTTTTACATCTGGAGCCATCAGTGTGCTTGCCCCACTCGCATCCAGAACGTCATAAACACAAAGCAGAGAATGCTGATTTCAATCCTTTGTGTACATGACTAAACATGGAGTGAACACATCCTCAGAGAGGAGGTGATTTTGTGCATGCAGCACTAACCTGGACCTAATGAGTCTTTACCTGCTTGATTATTCACAGTCTTATATCTCATAATGATACCAACATAGACTGTATGGAGGGTCTCCAAATATACCCCTCCCCTCGGTTATTGAACAAAGACTGGCTTGGCTTTGGGTCCATCCTGAAGAGTCTCACTGGTGACGGGATTGAGGACTCGGAGCCCAGAGCTGGAGCCACCCCAAAAAGCAGAGCCCCGTCAGAAGGCAGAGCCAAGCACCGTCCTCACCCGCGGGGCTGCCCCCGCCCCGAGGAGCTGCGCTGCACGGGGGGAGGCAGAAACGGCCTTAAAAACTCCACACCCGAAAGAGCAGCACACGGGACTAAATATCGGATTGATCACTGTGCTCTCAGAAGCAGCCTGGAGAAGCCAGATAACTGAAAAACTTCATTTTTCGCTCATCTTTTTCCAATCTGTTTTTACTTTGTCGCTTTTTAATGTTTCTTGCCATTATGGAAAAGTCTGAGATCACTGCACCGTTTTCATAACAGAAAACATTAAAATGATGTTTTACCTTGGAAATTCACTGTGTCACCACTGGGACTTCTGTTTCACTACTAAGGGATGTCGTTTAAGGTATTAATAAAAGCCAAACAATACAAATGTTTTCTTAATCTAGAACATTTGAAAAAATATTCAGAGAATGTTTTAGCAGAGGCTTCCAGTTCTACCTTCCCCTGGTTGAACTAAAATCTAGAACTGATTATCATAATCATAATTTGACACTTCCATCATTTTTTAATTGCGAAAGAATAGAGATGGAGGGAAAACCCACACATTTTTCATGTGTCCATGTGTGTTGATTTATAACGTGTAATAACCAACCTCCTTACAAGGTTCTGTATTGAGCACAGCGGTTTGAACCTGACTTCAATCAAGCCATAATTGGGGCAAAACATCCTTTTCCAAGTCACTTACTGTGTCCTAAAAGTGATAAATTATACAAGGGTGGGAAAGCAGAACAAAGACAGGAAGGCTTCAGAAGAAACTGCCAGACACCAGTTCCTACACGTTTCCATCAGAGCAGCTCATGTAGCACTGATCTGGAATTCAGAGCTAAATCTCAGCTTTAACAGAGGTCACATACCACATGACAGATTTCTTGTAGAACAATCTTGATAATTTATTCATCAAGGTGGTATCAGCCAGGAGATGGCAGCGGGGAAGGGAAGCAGAAACAGGGCAGGATGAGGGAAGATGGGGTAGAATCACAATATCCTGCACAGTTGTCAGGACAGGAGGAGAACACTACTAACAGGAGACAAAATTAAAAATGAGAATTAAAAGTAGGTAAAATAATATAGTAAAGGAAACTAAGAAATAACATCAGGTCTGTCCAGTAATTATAGCGTCAAAACCAGGAGTGGACACAAAAACCACTGCAGTTGGGAAAGTAACAACCAAGATAAAGAATAAAGTGAACTATAAAACTGTGATTGAAGGGTTCACAGCAATAAGCACAAAAATATGGAGAGAGCATAACACACATTTAGGACAAAAGCACTTGAGAAAATCTTCAGTAGTTCAGAGGCAGGAAAAGAAAAACTGTCATTTACATAAAAGTGTTGGATGAAATATAAAATGAGAGGAATATGCAGTAAAAATATATTTGCAGGAGCTAAACAAAGATGAAGAATGAAGATAAATAATGACCTCTGTATAAATAAGTGATAAATTAATAGAGTTCTATTACAAAACGGGAAGCTGAACTATGACTCAGGAATCAACAGAAATAAAGTACAGTGTATTGTTAGCAGAGAGAAAATTCTCAGGGTCACAAAGAATTAAAAAGCTACAAAAAATTAAATATGGTACCATTGTCTGTGGAATCAACAAATTAATTAGAGACTGACAAAATGATGGCATTGTAGTTTCATTGTGCTTCATCTCCCCAATTAATAAATTGGGTAAAATAAATTAGTAAAATAAAGTCTTGTGGCTCTCAAGAAGAACAGCTCCCTTGCTCACCTTCAGTTAGTCATGAGAATGACTTCAGCTCCCAGGCTGGGTTTGAGATGAGCGTGGGGAACCAGGATGGCACAGCTCAATTCCTAGAGAAATTACATCAGAAGTGGTTAAACGTGATTGTTACCCGCTCAACTTCTCTGTAAGATTAATGTGTTAAATATCTGTTAAATACAGATTGAAAACACCTGAATGGTGTTTGGTTTTCAGGTGAAAAAAAACAAATAACAACGATGTAAGTTTGAGAAAATTCTTGCAGGATTTTCTCTTTTATTCTTTTTTTTTTTTTTCTCAGAAATTGGCCACTTACAACAAAGACCCAATCATTTCTGAGTCCCGGGATGGAAATTGATTCTGTTTCTGTCAGGGTGGATTTCAACAGCCATCGAGAGAAGATAGAAACTAATCCAGCACTCGTTCTTCGTGTCTCTTACAGCTCTGCTCCTGGGCTCCGCGCTGGAGCTCATTACACCCGGCTGGATGGTCTGGGAAGCCACAAACGAGGAGATTCCGACTGGGCACGGATGTTGGGAAAAGTTGTGCTGTCACACACCCACATCAAGCACCGCAAAACTCTCCTCCACTGTGGGCACGCCAATTAGAAAGGTGCTTAATTGAGCTAGCAGGCACAAACGGGCTGAGGGAGGGAGGAAAGGTCACTTTGTCACTCAGCGCTGTCCCTGCTGTCAGCTGAAGTGGCAGCACGTGCCTTTCCTCCTGGAAGGGAATTTAAAACCCTTCAGTTCCACTCACAAGAAACGTTGGTGCTGAAATTACAGAGGAAAAGAGAACAGATTCAAAGGCAGATTTTTTGACAAAAGACCAATTAGCAAAGCTTTCCTTGGCACATGCAAGTGAACTCTTCATTAGCAAAAATGAGGTCTCACGTAGTTCTTTTTTCCTAAAATTAGCCTTCTCCTTAGCACCGCATCCAAAGGCAAAGCTCTGTCAGGAGTCTCTGGAGATGCACGGCAGGGAAACAAGGTCGTGGCTCCTCGCAGAGGGGACAGCACAGAAACCCTGCTTTATCCAGAGGTGCAATAAATCTTGGGCAGAATGTAAGAACCTCTGCGGAAGGGAACTCCTTGCCGTGTTTCCAGCTGCCCACGCCTGCGTTTGGCGTGGCCTCTCACCCTTCCCCAGCCCAGGGGAGCTGGGCTGAGCTGCAGGTCAGGGGGTCAAGGGACAGCACAGGACAGCACAGGACACCACGGCCACCAGAACTCGGTTCTTGATCAGCGTGCAGGGCAAAAACCGCCTTCAGGAGGAGGCAGGGGCTAGAGCAGTGTCTCCAGCCTGCTCGCTTGTATTTCGCAGTGGTATTAGAAGGAAACATGAAAGGAACAAAGACAGTTCTTAGCTGCAGGGATTAGGCTGGTGTAATTGCTCAAGAGACATTCCTGGGAGACTGCTGGAGTCAGTGATCTAAATCACTCAGCACCTTCGATATTCCTGGGGAATTCCTGTCCAGGTGCTTCCACGCTCTTTGTTATTTGAAGTTTTGTGCTGATAGTGGTAAGACACTGTAAAGCTGGAGATGAGAGATCAAATCAAAACTTCTGTAAGAAATCAAAACGTTTAAGCTCTACTCTTTCTAAGAGACATACCAGAGTATTCCCAACTAAAATTAACACATAACAAGACCCAATCCAGCTCTCTGGACAGTGATGGGAGGGACAAGGTGGGCAGCTCTGTTTAGACAGCAGGGTTTGAAACACTGGGGTTTGGTCAGCAGTGCACAAATTGTCGGTGTGGGGCTGGGGATCCTGGCAGCTGACAGGGCACTGCTGCCTGCTAAAGTGTGCTAAATTCAAACTGTGCTAAATCCAAACTGTGCTAAATTCAAACTGTGCTAAATCCAAACTGCGCTAAATCCAAACTGCTCCTGGGCTGGGGAGGCAGAGGAGTTGGGCAGCAGGCACCAAGGATTGTGTGGGCAGCAAAGGAGAAATGTCTGAGTTTTGGCTGCTATTAAAGGTTGCCAATGCATGTCCTGCCTCTCACCCTGCACCTTGGCCAGCTTTGCTGCAGAAGCCATCGGGGGCAAAAGTCCTGGCCAAGCAAAAAGCAGGAATGTAACCGGGGAGAGGAGCGGGCTGCTGGGCGGCTGCGTTTCCGTTCAGGGAATCCTTCGGGATTGCTGCGCTGGAATTCCAGTGCACTGGAATGGGCTGGCTGGGTTTGGTTGCTCAGCTTGCTGGACCATCCTCGGGTCCCCCTGGCCTGCCTTCCCAGTCCCCCAGAGTTTTCTGTCTTGGTGCAAAGAAAATGAGAACACCTCAGGGCAATGATCTCCTTGATCTCCTCTGCAAGTATCAGCAACCACGCCTTCTCAACAAAACCACACCACTTCTCTGTTTCTGTGAAATCTGCATTTGCAGTTTAAAAATTCCTCCCCTGGAAACAACTCCAGAAATCCAAATCTGGTTCTGTGAAATCTGCGTTGTCTGTTAGAAAATCGCTTCCCTGGGAGCAAGCTCGGTGGAGTCTCTCTGTTCCAGCTCCCTTTCCCAGGCTGGGGCACAGCGGGAAGCTGTGACTGAGGAGCACTGCACACACGTATTCCCCCAGACATTTTATCTGCATAAAGGACCTAAAATATATCTGCATGGGGTTTTTTTCTGAAATTGAAAAATATTTCATTTGCACTGAAACCAATCATCCTAAATAGCAGTGCAAATCAGTCATCCTGAATAACAGTGCAAAATAAGCTTATTTACTATTACATTAAGCAACAATTTTGCACCTTGTTGAGTAGGACTCCAGTTTTCATTTTTCCCTGACAGGTTGAAATTATTTTCTGGGTTGATAGACAAGGACTCACAAGAAGCCCTGTAATTTAATTCATCTTTTGGTTCTCCATTAAATATCCAAAATATGCATGTTTCTCTAAGCTTGCAATAACTCACAGCTGTAATAGGTCTCCTTCATTCTCCTAAAACAATAACGATCATTGGGAAGCAGATAAGTTCACACATTGGCTTCAAAATCAAAAGGAGTAAAGATTTTTCAAAAGAATTCAGGATTCCCTAGACTTCTCAACATTTAGGCCACCTGAAATCTTTTCCTAGGTTTTCAGAACAATCAGACTGCAAGAAAAGGAAGTGGCTTTCTCAGTACCTTTTAGCCATTTTTATCTATAGTTTTATAACACCTTCTCTGCTTATTTATTGTAACTATGAATAGATCTGTGCAAAAGATCACTTGGAGTGTGCTCATACAGAAAGACATTTTATTGAATTAACGAGATTATGGGTCTTTAGTGTGGAACACTTGTAGTAATTAGACTTAATATAAGAATTCTCCCAGCTGATCAGAGGTGTGAGGCAGCTCATAATTAAGACCTACATAACACCACACTGCCAGGACTTTTCAGCTGCACACTCAGACATCCACAGACGTCCAAGAGATCTCGTTGGCTCCTTAGCAGCCCCTCTTGTGAGCACCTTATTGCAAGAGGAGACAGAAATAACTGGTATTTCTTATCAAGAAAAATACAATTCCAGGCATTTCTTGCTCATGGGGGCCCCGCCACCCAATTTAGCAAACAAAGAGGGTTGATGCAGAGATAACACTTTTGGTATCACCACCAAAGAGTCTCCTCATCGGTAAATCCTGAGGGCAGCTGGCACTGAACTGCTGACAAATCCCTGCTGATTTTTAACTGGAGTCTGAATGAAGCCCTAGGAATGAGACACCAGTTGTTTTTTACCGTGGCCATGAATGGCACTGCAGGACTGGTGCCCCTCCCTTCACAGACCAGTACTGAACTTTGGGGAAGGAACTTGGGGCTGCCCAATCAGGTGAAAAGAAATCCAGGATTATTTATTATTAAAATGCATTGATTACTTTATGTGCCAGCAGTCACTTCTACACTAATTTCTGCGACTGCATGGACAAGTTTGAGCAGTGAGAAACCAAATATTTAAACTCTTCCACTAATATTTACAGACAAAATGTCTTTTTTTTCATAATATTGATTCAGTTTCACCTATTTTTATGTATAGCATAAGTACCCCCAAAGCATAAAATTCCCAGATCTGTGTTCAGCTGTGCAGGTACCAAAATAGAAACGCTTTTCTTAGATCTCCAGTTGCTCCTGACAGTGAGTCCTTTCAACTACAGGCAAGGATACAGACAGGAGCTCCAAAATAAGCTTTGAGCTTCCTCCTTACCAAGATCTGTGACTTTTAAAGCACAGGTGAGAGTTCTGCTCAGTAGATTGTAATTTTGGCTTATGAGATACAGAGATGCAAGCTGTGTTATGAGGCATCTAGTTAACAGAAAAACCATCTCTAAAGACCATGGCAGTTACCCAGAAAAGGCAAATCACCCTCGTTTATGCCAGAATGAGTGGATTAAAATGCCCCCAAATTCTATTTATTTTAATAAAGAAACAAGTATTTGGAATTAAATAGAAAGCAAAACAAAACAAAAAAACCCAAACA
>VZRO01002588.1:0-11752 GCA_013397915.1 Daphoenositta chrysoptera
CTGTCACTCCAGGACCTTGTAAAGAGTCTCTCTTGGCTTTGTTGGCTCCATAAGGCACTGGAAGGGAGTTTCTGGAGTGTTCCTCTCAGTAAGAGCTGTGAGATGTGTCCTCAAACATTGCTGGTGAGGAGCAGCCAAGCTGTTCTGTGCATCTGCATTTCACCTTTACATGGACAGAGCTGGCTGCTAAATTAGAGTGTTTGAAGCTGTGAAATGTAGTTCTTTCCTCGGGTTTTTCCCCAGAGGCAAGTCTGGCTGTGGAGTTTTGGGACATCATGGAATGTGTGTTTTGTAACAGTGTTTATAATAGACAGTAGTTTGCAGTGGTCATGCCAGAGGCACAGCTGAGCTCTTCTGTTTTTCTGTAGATCACAAAGCAGAAGGTTTCTCACAAGCCCACGTATGAGAACATGCAGAAGAGTTTGGAAGCCATGAAAGCTCACTGCCTGAACAACGGAGTCACCGACATCTCCATGCCCAGGTGAGGGGCTCAGGAGCTGGGATGCCAAAGCTTGGGTGTTTCATTTCCAGAAGGATGTCTGCAGGATGCTCCCCTGCTGTGAAATCAGAATTCAAGCATCCACCTCTATCCAACTCCTCTGTTCAATTGGGCTAATCGAATTTGCATTTCCCAGTACATTTCAATAGTAGCAAAGCACATTTGAGCTTTTTCCCTGTTCTCCCTGTGTTCTGTGGGTTTATGAGGAGCCGAGGCAGCGCCACCTCAGCCTGCAGCTGCCCCAGGGGCTGGTTGGGCACAGCACAAGGCCCCACAGCTCTTTTGGTGCTTTATCTTGCAGGATTGGATGTGGACTGGACGGCCTGCAGTGGGAAAAGGTGTCAGCCATCCTCGAGGAGGTGTTTGACAACACCGACATCAAGATCACAGTTTACACACTGTGACCAGAAGAGTCAGGAAGCCCCATTTCCCCCAAATTTGGGAGCAGAACCTGTGAACTGACAAGGGGGAACCTGCGTGGGGGGGAGCACGTTCTGCATTCGGGCGTCACTCACTCGTGTGACAGTGACAGGGGCTTCCAGCAGCAACAAGCTCCAGAGAAGTTCATTTGGGCTGTTAATTAGCAAGAGGCGGCGGCGCTGTGGAAGCCCTGGGGGAGCTCCCAGTGTGTCCCTGCAGCCACCAGGTGTCACTGGGGCTCCACGCAGCCACACGGAGCCGCTGCCTCCGGGGGTTTGTGTTGGGGCAGGTGCTGATGAGCTGTCCCAGGCGCCTCTGCTTTGTTCTGTTTGCGATGTCCTGCCTGGCACTCGGGTCACTCACCTGTTCTCACGGGTGTAACGCTTTAATTCCTCCCTTCTGGCCACGGATTGGGTTTGCTGAGATGGTGCTCACTCAGGATCATGTTGTGATGATAAATAAATAGTGCCCTGCTGTTGGATGGGTCCCTGTGGCTGTTCTGGGATTGCAGGGAGTGCTGGAGGGGTGTAAATACACCTGGTGGGTGTGTTTTGTACAGCAACTCTATCATTTATAGTCTGCAGAGCTTGGTTTGGTGAGGATCCAAACAGGTTGTTGGGCTCTAAAAACTCACAGGATGGAGCTTAAGGTGAGATTTTCACATTTCTTTCTTTGCCTCATTTGTAGTCCAGGTGTTACACAAAGGTTGGTGTTTGTCACCCAGAACAAAAGCAGATCAGTAACACCCCTGGTTCCTCAGATCCATAGAAAACTGATTTGGAAGAGTTTGTTCCAGAACTGAGGAACTACCACAGACATTTCCTCCGTGTTTGGTTTCCCACCCTCCCACAATAACAAATCTTTTGGACTTCTTTAATTCTGAATGCCCACAAAAGTGCCAGGTGTGTTGAATAAATATAAAAACGGGACATAGGAGTTGGGAATTTTGTAGCATGACAGAGTTCCCAGTTGGATTTCCTTGGGAAGGGATTGGGTTACTCAGTTCTGTGGGGTTTTTTGCTGCTGCAAATCCTGTTTGTGTCTTTAAGATCTCCCTGTTCTTGCTCTCCCTGTTCCCTACCCATAATTTGTAAACCTGTCTGGTGGGGAATTGCTGTAGCTGGGAAAAACAACCTTGGACAAAGAAATTTGGAGCAATGAGCTGAACCAGAACAGGCATCGAGGCTGCTCGTGGATTCAGTCCTTCCCCTTATTTGTGTCTGGGTTTTCCTTCTGGTTCCTTACTGACGGCATCCCCCCGAGCTTTGTTCTACATGGAAAATGATCCTGGTGTCCAGCACTTGTGTGTACTCTGGAAATTTTTTTGGCATTTAGTTCTCCCTTCTCAGCTACAAAATATTCCCTGTGTGGCTGTCCCGGGATGTCCTTGAAATCAAACTTGTCAGGTTCAATTTAGGACTCCTTGCAAGTCGAGAAGAAGGAATAAACAGTGCTTTGGCTTTTGCAGTGGCTTCCCATTTTATTTCACTTTGCTTTTCCCAGTTTTATATCCCAAACATCATTGTTTGATACCGAGTTCTTGGGCTCCATCATGATTCGGGAGAGAGCTGTTGGCCCTGAATTAAATCACAGCTCTGATTATTGAAGAGGACAGCGGGAGAAAACTTCTCTTTCACCTTAAATCCCTTTCTTTCCCCTTTCCTAATGCATTTATCTAACCAGCAGCTTTGTTCTAAGGTCTTTTCCCGTGAAATATTCCCAGAATGTGATCCCACAGCCTGCCTGTGGGTCACTGCCATCCCTTTCACCACAGCACGGGTTTGGTTGGGGCAGGGAGGGGGAGGAACAAAACACACCCAAAAAATCCCAAACACCGGAGTTGTGTGTGTGTGTTGGGAGTCCCACGGGGCCGTGTCTTCCAGAGGTTGGTTCTCCATCCTGCTGGAATCAAAGCTTTGGGAAGTGGGACTGTCCCAGGTGTCCAGGTCTGTCACATCTCTTCGTGGATCCTTTCTGATCCTGGGGAGGGAAAAAGAGACACATCCTGGAGACTCAGCTGACTCTTCAGTACCCCAGAGAAAAGGGAATTCCGCAACAACTGGGATTTCCTTTAATGGTGGTTTTTTAGGGTTAGATTTGGGCTGTGGGTAAAATCCCCTTTGCTCTCCATTCCTTTCCCTTTGATGCTAAATATCATCCATGTGGGGAACAGGGAGGTGTTCTGGCAGCCCTGGAACCTTTTTAATTCTTTATTCCTGAAGGAGAAAACCAAACAGCACTAAATCTGCTGTGGGGGATCCCCTGGAAGGAAACAGCGACAGTGAGAGAAACCGGAACCCAAATTAAAGAGAGCAGAGTTCATGAGCGACCCCCTGCGAACCCTCACCTGAACCTCAGTGCAAGATCTCCGCCAGCTTCTCCTCGTAGTACTGAAAATTCTCCTGAATATCCTCCCAGGGCACAAAGGACTTGGCCTCCTCGCCTTCCTCCTGCTCCACAAAGTTCTTCCAGACATACTCAAAGTCTTGAGGCTTCATAATCCTCAGCTTGCAGCCGGCCTCCTTCATGCTCCGGAGGGCCGCCTGCATCTCGGCCTCCTCCCACATGAAGAGCCTGCCCACCATGATGGTGAGGCGCAGCCCCTTGTCCTTGCGCAGGGCCTCGCAGATCCTCTGGGCGCAGGTGACGCAGGGGCTGGAGGACACGTACCAGGTGACGTCGTGGCGCGCGCCCGCCTGGCACGTGGGCAGGATGGTGTTGAAAAAGGCCATCTCGGCGTGCGCGGCCGCGTGCTCGTCCTCCAGGTAGCCCCGGCGGGTGGCCGGCTCCTTGCCCTGCGTCTCCACCACGTAGCACAGGAAGGTTTTGTTCCTGCCCGAGCTGTACTCCACGTTCCGGAACTGGAATTTGAAGAAGATGGCTGGGAGGCGTTCCCTGTGTTATAAATACATATTCTAGCGTTGGCTTTTCGCAAATAACGAATGCTATGTGTGTAATATTAACCCTTATGTTGTAGAAATGTAACGGTTATTAAGTGCTTTTTCTTTTGTTCTACCTTAGAGATAGTTGAAAAATAACTAACCAAAGATATGTTGAAATGCAATTAACAAACTATAAGCTTAACTAGATAAGCACAGATGTGATGACTGCAGCCCCANAGGGCACCCAGCATCACCTGGATGCTGTAACCCTTTTGCTCTATCTTTTGTCCCTTATTGTTATTCTTTATTAAAAACCTTTAAATTTAGTAGGTGACTGTACTTCGTTTTTAACACCTGGGAGAGGAGAGAGGGGGCTCAGAGGACGATTTAGGCGAGGGTCACATGTTGCCCTGTCTCCTGCAGTTTTTCTATGTGTGCATTCTTTGATAAAGTTTCTCACACACTTTCTGTAAACATAGTCATGTTTTGTTAACTGTACTTTATTGTTTTCATTCTTTTCTCCGGGGTGGAGAATGTTTGATGGACTGTTCTGTTAACTAATGGGGATGGAAGAGGTGGCAACCTCATCCTTCAATCCATGGTCATTCCTAGAAACATATAAATATAAAAAGAATAAACAGCCAGGTGCTCTTTTCCTTTTGGCCAGTGAATTGCAATGAACTCGTGTTTAGAGTGCTTCTTTCGTGTCCTGGAGCATCAGCCACACTCTTGGGTCACCCTGGCACCATGGACAAATCACTGCATCTCCCCTGATTTCTCTGTGTTCAAAGGTTTAGGTTGTCAAATATCCAGGATCAAATCTGACTTTGCTATGAAAATCCCTGGATTTCCTGCTGGAGTCCCTACTGATAAACTTCACCTACTCTTTTAATTTATTGTCCAGTTCTTCCCTTCTGTGACTCCTGATAAATGAGATCACCTTGTGATGGAACATCTCATGGGATGGCTCTGGAGACAGGGGAAGGGAGTGGGATGGAAAAGAGTGGGAATAAATGCCCGTCCTTCCAAGAATAGTGCTTTTCCTGCTTGGTATCCTGTGGTTCTTTGGCTAATGATTCTTTAATTAATGATTTTTTGAAGGGCAAACATGAGACACCCATTCCAGAGCGATGAGTGGCTTCACAATAACATCAGCTTTTTAAATATATCGGAGGCACAGGGAATTTCATCCCTGATTTAACTCTCTGACAGCAAAGGGGTCACAGCAGCGAGGAGGTTGGCTCTGGGTTTCCGTGGAACAGCTGAAGCAGCAGCAACCTGCTCCAGCATGGATTGACTCAGGACGGATTGACTGGGAGCTGGATTTAGCCAGCCCTTCCAGATGGATTTTATCGCTCATCTCGGCGTGTGCCTGAGCTTAGCTGGGATGTTCACCTCGATCTCTGCTCCCAGCAATATGGAATCTGCGTTAGTTCAATTAATAACGTTCCAATCAGGAACATAAACAACGCTCAGGCAGCTCATTCCAATGCCTGGCAACCCTTTCCGTGCAGAAATTCCCCCTGATGTCCGACCTGAACCTCCCCTGGCACAGTTTGAGGCTGTTTCTCCTCATCTTGGTGCCTGGGAGAAGAGGCTGATCCCCACCTGGCTCCAGCCTCCTGTCAGGAGGTTGTGGAGAGTGAAAATGTGCATGGAAATAATTTAAAAACTGTTCACAGGCTCTGAATTCCCACATTATTCTCAATACAAACCCCTGCTCTGACCCCAGGTTGGCGTAGCACAGCTCACCTGAGGATAGGAAAGGTCAAAATTGAAACCTTCCTCTTCCAACTGCTCTGAAAAGCATCATTAAATGGCATTTTTTAGGGATTTCTAAGTGCTCCAACCTAATTTATCAAAGTTTTCCCTGGGTAGCAAAGTGTTAGATCACATTGAGACCAAAAAAAATTGAAAATTTGAGGCAGAATCCTCAGTCTGAGATTGAAGTTGTTGAAATCAGGTGGGCTGGAGGAAAGAGCAGCTGCCCAGTGTGACCCTGGCACTGTCAGGCAGGAGAGAAGGAAAACTTCTAATGAGGGAATTAAAATGTGGATTATCTAAGAGAGCAACAGTGCCCCAAGGAATTATTCCTACAAGGAGCCTCATTTACACCTGGGGAAAGTGGAAATAAATGTGTCAGGAAATGCTCCCACATTGGGATTACAGACATCCAGCTCTGTGCTCAGCCAAAAAAAAATGGGATAATATTCTTAAAGAGAGTAATTGGCTTCCCAGAGTTTCCTGGAAGCCAGACTCCTCCTGGAGCTATAAGCAGCAGAGTGAGAACTTGGCTGGGAGTCCTGAGATGCCCCTAATCCGAGGGCTAAAGCTGAAATGCAACATAATTGGGTTTAAGTGCTTCTTCCCTGGCTGCAGTTGTGTTTCCTCAGCACTCACATAACTGCCTTGATTGGCTGGGAATTTGAAAATCATTGGGAAAATCCACACCGTGATCCCAGGTCAAGGCCTGGCTTAAACTCTCAGTGTGCTTCTTAAAATGAAAGTTAAAAAATCTGGGGTTTTTGTACTTCTTTTGGGGTCCTTTAGGATTTCTGCTTCACTTCCTCAGTGTCCCCTTTGCAGGGTGGAAAATCCTGTCAAATCCTGGAACACCTGTGGCATTCCAACAAAGGATTTAATTGCAGGATGGTGCTAACGAAGTGTTTTCAGCCATGGTTAGCCCAGGGCCTTGGGCTTAGCAGGGAAGTTTGGACATCCTGCTCCATCCCTCAGCATTCCTAACTGCAGGTTGAACGCTCCAAGGCTGGAAAACCCAATTTCCTCATTAAAATTCATTTTAGGACATGTCTGCAGTGTTCAGAACTCTCCCCAGTGGTTTATATCCACAATTTTTGATGCCTTATCTCCATTCCCAGCAGAGGGATGTTCTTTCCTTAAAAGCCACTGCTAATGATTGTTATATCTGTGGTTGTATGTGGCAGAGACCACCCCAAGAAGGGATTTTTTTTTCACAGCAGACACATTTTGAGAAGAAAATTGTTTTTTTTTCTACTCCTCTGCAGAAATGAAACCCAGTTTCGTGACAGGGGTGCTGTCCTGCCTCACTCATCCCAGTCAGAACAAGCAGCCAAATTTCACCTGCAGAATCTTTCCCTCCAGAGCCCATGGCAGAGGCAGAAGGATTCCAGGGGATATTTCGGAGGTCTGAGCTTTACTTTTATGCAGCTGGAAGAACTCCTGGGTTTGGTTTGTGTGCTGGGACACTCCTTTGGTGGCTGATGAGGGGAATGTGAGGGGAGAAGGACTCGTCCTGCTGCTCCTGCAGGGAGCGTTTGGGAAGGCTCGGAGGGAGCAGACACTGAGGGCTTTTCCTGCTTGCAGCTGTCAGTTATGGCTGAGAGTTCAGCTCCCACCAGATCCCTCTGATATCCTGCTTTTCCAAAGGCCAGGCTCCCTGCTGCCCTGCTGCCTTCAAAACTGCCTCGTGTTTCGGAGCCTTTCTGCGAGCTGGGCTTTTTGGTTTCTTTATGAAAGTCAGGTTCCAGCTGTGGCTGTGGAGCTCTTGGAAATGTGAACCTTTAGGTCTCTTGAAAAATCTGTCCCTCAGGCCCATCAAGCCAATCAGGCATAGCAGGGGTGTTTTTCCTGATCCACAGGTGGAGAAACTCTCAGACAAGAGCCATTGATCACAGCGAGAAATCAATGCCGAGCTCTCATCAAAGCCAACACCTCCATCCCCATCCCATCAGCGGGGCTGGGAGGGAACCAGCACTGCAGAAACAGAGCTGTTCCTATAAAACAAGCGGATTTCTGTGCCTGCCTGCTGGGAGTCCATCCTCTAAAACTCAGCAAAACTTAGAACAAATTCCCACAATAAATCCAAACCATTTCAGACTCTTCAATAACGCACCTGCAGAAGATGCTGCTTGTGTTGCCCGACATAAAAGCTGAGGCAGAGCTCCCTGAACACCCCCAATTCCATATTTAAATCCCAATCTCTTACCCTGTCACAATCTCAAAGGGTGGCAGGTCCTCCCTCTTCACCTTCTTCTTCTTCCCCTCGCCCTCCTCGGCGTTGTCGGGTTCCCCGTTCTGGGCATTGCTGGGCTCCTCCTGCTTCTCTGCCATCTTCCCCAGGACACTGGGACCGAGCAGTGGCCACTGGGAGAGAGAAAGAACAATTTCTGAGAGCTCTGGGAGCCGAGGGAGGAGGGAAAACAGAGCTGGGAGCTCCTGCCCCAGGCGCAGTTGTCAGGAACTAAATATGGAACAAAGCGGCAGCGGCCGGGGCTGGCCGGGGTTGGGTGACCCAGGGCTCTCAGGTGTCACCTCCTTCCCTGCTTCCTCCAGCTCCTTTCAGCGGCCCCTCTTGCTCCGCTTTTAATTTCAAACCAAGTGACAACTTCGCAGTGGGCGGGATGAGCCCATAATTTTCCCTGATGGAAAATCCTGGAAGCTCGGGGGTGTTGTATCCCCTGGGGGGACAGACGGCTGGCACGGGGCACCTCCCTGCCCTCCCTCCTCTGCCACGGGATTCCATCGCTGACCTTGAAGGACCAGCTCAGCCTGGCCTGGTCAGGCAGGAGGGGAAGGGGTCGTGGCTGTTTTGCTGGAAAATCCCTGGGTTTGGTGGGTTTGGCTTCGTGGATCACCTGGAGCATCCCAGCAGATCTGTGGTTCCTCCCAGCCTGCTCATCCCGGACTCTGAGGGGGAAATCTCCTCGCTGGAGCTGTAAATCCAAGCCAGAACCTTCTCCCAAATATTTGAAAGCCCAGCTGGAGTTCCCAGTGGGCAGCAGTGCTGCTTCTCCCATTGTTCTGTGGTTTTCCTCCCCATTGCCTGAGTGTTCCATAAATTCCCAGTTCGCTGGGATATATATGGGTTGGAGGGGTTTTCCCTCTCTTTCTTTCTTTTTCCTTCAGGATTATACGAAATTATCCCAGCTTCTCGCTCTCCATTTCAATCATTTGCAGTTTGTATCAATCCCATATGAGCTGAGTTTAATGAAAACCTGGATGAGGTTTTCCCAGGGACCAATCCTGGCCCTCCGGTGGGGCAAAGGAAATGGGAATTGTGTGGCAGTGCAGGATTTTGGAATCAAAGCACGTTGGAAATCAAACTTCCAGTATTGTGGGCTCTGTACTTAGCTCAGAACCCACCAACAGCAAACTTGGAGTAAATGTGGAATATTCAGCTGTATTTGATTGAGTATTCAGTCAGTGTTAGTGGAGAAATTTGCTCTTAATTTGAGGAGGAGAAGAGGTATTCCATAAAAATCAAATCAGTGGGAATACCTGCTTTGGAGCCAGCTCAGCCTTTGTGATCCTGTTAAAATCAGCTCTTTAGAGCCTTGAGAGGAGGCTGCACCATCACAAAGAGAAATAAATCCACACCATTAGGCAGGTCATTTGTTATCAGAGAAAATTAATAATAAATTATCACAGATAATTAATTCTGGCTGTTCTCCCCAGCCCCCTTGCCATCACCCTGCCTTGCTGTGCTGGATATCCTTCGGGGCTTTTCCATGGATGCAGTTTTTGGGGACAGAGCACCCCTCTGATCAGTTGTTGTTTAGGTGGTGTTGTTTAGGTGACAGAGCTGGCACCTGGAGCTTTGTGGTGACAACACAACCAAGGATTTGACAAATTCCAAGACATCCTATCCATGGAACATATATCTTCCACGGTGCAGGATTTTATTTATTTTTAAGCCTAAAATACTTTCCTGCAGGGCAGGGGTGGTGTTTTGCCTCCTGCGTGGCGACAACGCTCAAATTCCACCTCCCCTGTCCAATTGCTGTCACCTCTGACATTTCAGGGGCTGCTTTTGGGGTGGGAATCCTCTCCCGATGACTGACAGCTCATTTCCTCCTAATCCTGATCTTTTCAAGCAGCATCTAAGCCCCTCTCCAGTCCCTCTGAACCACTCTGCTTTATTTTTGGAAGCTCTGCATGGCTGGGGTCCCAGCTTTAGCCTGGCCCCTGCGAGGGCTGAGCTCTAATCTAATCTGGGGAATGTGGCACCGAGGCTCCCCCTCTCTCCAGCCTTTCCCAGCTGCTTCCCAGCTCCTTCTAGGGCAGTGCTTGGAACAGCCACCATGCTCCCCCCACTGCAGCCAAAAATATAAAAGGGCACCACGGAGCTGCTTTGTCGGGGCCGGGGGGTGGGTGAGGGCTCTGGTGGCTTTGGTGGCTGTTTGTGACCCCAAACGTGTCCCCAGGGGCTCACGGAGGGGGCTCCCAGCAGCGCTCAGGGGACCCCAAATCGTGCAGAGTTTGTGCTGAGGCTTCCCTCCACCTGTCCCTGTCCCCAGTGATTGAATATTTTGTCCAGTTGGCTCTGAATTTGTTCAGAAAATCACTGAGGTTGGAAAATCCTCCGGGATCATCGAGTCCGAGCTGTGCCCGATGCCCACCCTGAGCACTCAGTGCCACGTCCAGGGGACACCTCCGGGGATGGGCACTCCAAACCTCCCCGGGCAGCCCTTTCCGACCCTTTCCATGAGGAAATTCCTGCTGATTTCCAGCCTGAGCCTCCCCTAGTCCAGCCTGAGGCCGTTCCCTCTCCTCCTGTTCCCTGGGATAAGATCCCAAATCCCCCCCGGCTCAGGGAGTTGTGCAGAGCCAGGAATTCCCCCTGCTCCCCCTTTTCTCCAGGCTGAGCCCCTTTCCAGCTCCCTCAGCCCCTCCAGACAGAGCCCTGCTCGGGGGGATCACGGCTCAGCCACAGGGGACACCCAGGACAGGCCTAGGGGACAACCTGTGCTGGGAGAAGCTTCCAGGCTTCTCTGGATTTATGGATATTGAGGATCCTTCATCCATCCAAGTCCCCCATCCAAGCTTCTCCAGTGACTTTAGAGGCACCTCTGAGCAGTCTGATGCCTTTTGTCCCCTGAGCAGGGATCTCTGCTGTGTCCCTGCGCCTGCTGGCCCTCTCCTTGCCCAGGAATTCCCAGATTTAACCTGGCTGCTCCCTCTCCCCACCACCCACACCTGCCTGCCACAGGCCGTGCCAGGAAAAGGCCGCTTTGATGGCACTGTGGGGCCGAAAGAACATTTTGGGAGAGATGGGAGAGTGAAACAAGAGCCTGGCCGGGTGAGTCAGGGCTCAGCCGTGCTCTCCATGCCGAGGGGACAGCTGGTGGCACTAACAAAACATCTCCCTAGAGACACTGTCTGGCAGCCAGCCCCCTCCTGCTTTTTCCAGCTGTAACCACGGCGCAAATAAATAAATAAACACTGACAGCTTCCCTTCCTTCCTCCCTCCCTCCCTTCCTTCCTTCGGGGCTCTCACCTGCCCCTCTCCTCCCGCCGGAGGACCACAGAGGTTTCAAGGAAAGGCTGGAAACGCCCCTGTCCCACGGGATGGAGCTGGGCAGTGCCCAAATCCTGGTGGAAGATGCTCCGGCCGGGCTAAGCCCCAGGTGAGGGATGCTCTCCCCTCTGTACCTGCTTTATCTTCCCAGCCAGACCCTCCCTGGCTCTCCGTTCCCAGCCTGGCACAGGAGGAGCCTTGGCAGGCGCTGCTGCCTCCCCAATTAATTCCGAGCCCAACTGGGAGTTAATGACAGCTCCTGCTGCAGTTTCCTGGGAGCAGCTTTGGGGAAAACAGAGCTCCGGCCCTGCTGTAGCTGCTCCAAGCGCAGGAATTTCGGTCCTGCGGCACCCGGAGCTGGGGCAGGGCCTGGCAGGGTGGCGGTGGCACCTGCGGGGAGGTGACAAAGCCTGGCTGGCGCCTCGCTGGATGCTTTAACACAGCTCCAGGCTGCGGGAAATGAGGGAAAACTCCGTCCTGCCGCAGCCAGAGCGCTGGGACAGCTGGGAATCGTGGGGAGAGGGAAGGGAGGGTTTGGGAAGGGAGAGGGAAGGGAAAAGGAAAGGGGAAGGTTTGGGAAAGGGAAAGGGAAAGGAGAAGGGAAAGGAGAAGGGAAGGGGAGGAAAGGGAAAGGGAAAGGGAAAAGGGAAAAGGGAAGGGAAGGGAAGGGAA
>VZRO01002590.1:599-56328 GCA_013397915.1 Daphoenositta chrysoptera
AGGGAAGAGGGAGAGGGGAGGCGGCGAGGGAGAGCGCTCGGAGGGGCGGGATGAACGGGCGGGCGGCGTGGCCCCCGGCCCCGGGGGTGCGGCCCCGGGAGGGCCGGGCAGCGGGGAGCCGGCGGCCCCGGGAAAGCCGGCCCCGCAGGCACCCCCTCCCCGCAGGAAAGTTAAAGCGATGCCGGCGGAGCGAGGAGCAGGAAGAGCACGCCGCCGGTCTGCTGTCCTGGGATAGCGAGTTCGGCACGGGACGTGTCCCCGCCGGGCCCGGGCCCTTCCCCGGTGGCAGAAATAGCTGCCGGGAGCGGCTGCGTCGCACGTGGGAGCAGAGGAGCAGGTGCAGAACCACGGCTCACAACAGTTCTGGAGAGCGTGTCCTGTGAGGAGCGGCTCAGGACACTGGGCTTGTTTAACCTGGAGAACAGAAGGCTCGGGGGGGACCTTATCGCTCTCCACAACCACCTGAAAGGAGGCTGTAGCTAGGTGGGGGTCGGCCTCTTCTCCCAGGTAACAAGTGACAGGACATAATCTTAAATTGTACCAAGGGACGTTTAGATTGGACGTTAGGAAGAATTTCTTCACTGTAAAGGTGATTAGACATTGGAATGGGCTGCCCAGGATGGTGCTGGAGTCACTGTCCCTGGAGGGGTTTAAGGGAAGACTGGATATGGCACTCAGTGCCATGGTCTACTTGACAAGGTGGTGTTCAGTCATAGGTTGGAGTCGATGATCTCAGAGGTCTTTTCCAACCTCAATGATTCTATGAATTTTTTGCAAGTGAGGAATATAAAAATTTTGGATTTCATATTTCCTTCCGTAATCTTCCCTTGAACCCCATATTCTTTCAGAGTAGTGTAAGTGGAATTTGTAGCCTGTTATCACCAAGTTTCACAACCTTAATTCACAGTTTTTGACTAGATTGTAATACTCTAGTGAGTCTAGTGGCACTTCATTAGCTCAGGTACAGCACTGCAGCAGTAAGGTTTTTGGGACCGTTTTTGGAAGCCAACTAAGTGGAATTGTGAACTTGGAATTAGAAAGCTGTGTCAAAAGTACATGGAATTAATTTTTTCCATCTTGAATCTGTCAAAGGTACATTGATTTTACTCTGCAATATAGACTGTTGTTAGATCTTGTATTGAGAGCTAATGTTGTGTAGACTTGTCTCTTTACAAAGATTGCAATATTGCAAAATTGCTGCAGTTCTGGATGTTTGCATTTCTTAAGTCATCTGCATGTGCATCAAGTATTGTCATTATGTAGGTCTCCTGTGACTTGAACCTTTCCTGGAAACATGGAACTTCATAATACAGCATTTCCTACCTGGATCTGGTGCCTCCCATGTTCTCAGCATATCTTACTGTTTCAGTGGCTGCTTGGGTCGGAGTGTTTGTGCCTTGTGTAGTTGTGTAATTTTAAAGACCTGGTTCAGCAATTGTTGCTGATGGCACTTAGCCCAAATAGACTGGCTGGTAGCTGGTAGTTCAGATGTGAGATTGTAGTCAGATACCTGTGGACACTTCTGGACTAGCAGGAGCATAGTGCTGCCTGTCTTGTTCGTGGTGCCTTGGAAGTGATGCCCTTACCTGCCTTGTGCGTTGTGAAGTGTCTGCTCTGCCCCACTGCGGGATGTTTGTGTGCAGCTTCCTCTGGGAGCTAAACTTCTCTTTGTCAGTCACAACACAGGGATGTAGTTTCAAGAGAAGCATCATGCTGCCACCAGACTGCCATTTACTTTTTGGCACTGCAAGAACATGTAACTTTTCCTTTTGCTGAAACACAGCAATAGTCTGGATCTGTTCCTGCTAGCAGAGGCAGTGATGCTGCTGTATCTAGCTTACCCAGTTTTCTTGTGCTGGGAACAAACTTAGCAGTGACCCTCTTCACTGACAGAGTTTATGACTGAACTGTTTGCCTGCAAGAAACTTCCAAGGCTGATGAAAATAAACAGTGATCCTTCCTGTGCAGTGACTGGTATAGGGAATCCTATGTGTAGTTGTAGGGCATTGCAGAAAATCACAGGGCTTTCTTCTGGAGCGCTTTCCCAGCTGCGTAGGTGTCACTGATGTATTTGTGTGTCCTCTATCTGCTTGTGTCTCACCAGGCTATATTGTTTATCGAGAGGAAAACATTTACAGATTCTTCTGCCACTGAGAACCAAGACAGTCTGATTTTGAACAATGATACAAGACTACTTGTTGCTATGCTCTGAAATTCTTCATGTAATGTTTAAATTACATGAATTTTCTGTGCTCACAGGCAGATATTTAGCTTTGAGCCCTTCATTGCTTCCCTCAGACAGTCACAGGTTATCTTCTGTAGAGGAAAAATGCAAGTATATATTAAATGTTGCAAAGCTAAGTGTAGAATGTGTTTATTAAAAATTACCAGGAATGATTGGAATACTTGTAGCTATGAAATTGGAATGGAGTTGAGAAGTGGAGACATCTTGGTCGCTGCCAGAGTCATGTTGTGCCATCCCCTGCATGGATTCCCTCTTATATTTAGGTGTCTCCTCTGCATTTTTCCACTCTTCTTCCACTGGGAGGTTTTTGAGAGGCTGTAGGAAGTATGGCTTAATCTTTAGTGGGATCATTATGGAAGTTGGGAGGAGGAATCTGGGAACCATCTCTGACATGGCTGGGAAGATATCAGGAGGTCTCTCCTCTCTGTGCATTAGCTGAGGGTGCTTCTATTGCTCAGTTTAACATGAACTCAACAGAGATTTCTGATGCTGTTTGACTTCACTCTGTGGCTGCCTTGTGATACACATAACCAAATTTTGGTTGAATTTGCGGTTATCTCACTGCCTCTGACTTCCTGGATACTTCTTTCTGCCAAATCATGACTTTACCCTCTTGGGTGCTGAGAACCAAGCAAAAAAGGCAGTTGTTCATTTCTCAGGCAGATACATTCCCTCATTACCAATCCTTTCCCCATGCTGTTTTTCTGTTCTTCCTGTGGTGGAGGAGATTATGGCCAGAACTGCAATGTAGGGGACAGGAACTGGTGTAGGGATCTTCAGCATCTCTGTGGAGGGAGGAGAGAGCTGGTGGCACGAACCTCTATATGTAGGTTCTAAACATGTGTGAAAGAAGAGGGGTTGGGAGAGGTGGCTGATAGAGCAGCAGTAGGGGCCGGTGGTCCCACTGCTGAGATTTGTGTCTCTTCAGGCAGCTTTTAACCTAGTGATGGACATTGATCTGTGTCACTTCAAGTCAGCCAAGAGCTGAGTTGGTGCTGATGCTGTTACTGTGCTTGATATCTGAGGGTATAGTAAGCTTTTAGACAGAAGCACTTACCTTTTCAGGTAGATTGCAGTGGGAAACATGTCTTAGGAAGATTCTGAATGAGTCTTGGCTGCTTTAAATTAAAATTTAATATTGCAAGCTCCAGAATCTTAGTTGAATCAGTATTTTGTCTTTAAGGTAGGATGTGGACGCAGGACAAGCATAAATGCTGGGCTTCAGGCTTCTGCTTTGGTTGTAATGTGTTCTCAGAACAGATAATTAGTTCTGTTTGGCTGCATCTGTATTTGTTTTCTCAGTGTTGCAGCCATGGAAAGTGAGAAAAGTAGGAGGGATGCAGAAAGAGCAATTAAGGAATGTGTTGTGCTTTGTAGTGTTACTGTGGCGTGCAGCACAGCCTCAGTTATAGCCACTGCTGCACTGCACATCCTGTTAACTGGGAGTTTGAATAGGGGCAATGCTCAAGTGTCCTCTTTACAAAACAGTTATGGCCTGGCAGAGTGTTCAGCCAAACAAAGTGTCCTGGGGCCTGCACAGCAGTTATTTGTACTTGCAGAGGTGGCAGCTTCTTTGTCCTCCTAGGAGTATTCAAGAAGCCTTGAGAGATACTCTAGTGGCCATCTCCTCTCTGATTTGTTTCATGGAGAAGCTGTTGCTCGTGACAATTTGATCTTCACCCTGAAACTCATACTTTTTATCAAAGAGCTTCAGAGGACTAGGATGATAATTGGGATTTAGTACTTGGTCCAGTTCTCTGCAGTGCACATGGAACACCCTGACAGATTGATCACATCACTTCTTTTCCTTACCCTTTTCATGGGATTGAGTTGGAGCAGCACAGAGCTAGTTCCCTTTATTGTCTGTAGTAATGCATTTACACAGAGGGAGTGTGATCCGTGTCTCTCAGTGTTGCCTAAAAAGATGCTACTGAGCACAGATTACATCACAGTTCATGCAGGACCAAGGCCGTGGGGACCTGGTTACTGAGCGTATCGTTTCTAGGCTGGGTGGCTCTGCTGGTGTGGGACTCTATAAATAATAGTGACATGTTGTTCCTTGCACTTTCGCCTGACCAGGCAAGGCAGGATCCAGTGCAGAACAAGTTCTGATGCAGGAGCTGATGGCTAAGAGGAGCAGTGTGAAGCACTGTGTTTATCTGTGTGATAAACCTGAGTATAGAGGAAGGCAGCAACCAGAGCCATGTAGAGACAATGGCATTGGAGCTCAATGTGAGAAGGAATCTGGAGGACTTGACAGGGAAATCTTTCAAACTAGCTATTTAGATCTGTTCTAAGTGTACCAGCAACATCTCAGAGTTTATTCCTTCAGAAGTGTCTCAACAAATTTAAATTGACAACACGACTGTTTAAGTTTGCTACTGTTTAAGTTTGTTACTGATCTCACAGTAGCTATTCTAAAACTAGATTTACTGTTCCATGGACTCAAGGTGCTGCAATAACGAAGAGGTGTCTTGCCTCAATTAAGTAGAGATTTCAGCAGAAGAGGCAGTTACTTCAGTGACTGCCAGATACAGTGGGTTGAGTTACAAAACTAAAAATGGTGACTGATGGCAATGTGAGAAAGTACCCTCAGCTCTTCAATGTTATTTCTTATGCTAAAGGCTTGAATATCAAGACTTTTGGATGTCTGGACTGTACCTGTAACTTCTTTGGTTCCAAAATAATCTCATGGTCAAAAAAGCTCAGCAGCAATTTGGACAATTTGTGGAAGGGAGCCACTGACTTTTTCTAACTGTTGTATTTGGGAAAAAAAGTGGAAATTTTAATCATAAAGTAAGGTAGAATTGAATAAAAGAAGAGGATGGGAGGTGGGGTGAAGTGTAGTTAAGTGAGTAACAAAAAACTGCAGCAAGGGCAACAGGTGATGTGTGAAGAGCAGGGAAATTATGAAGAGGGTAGAAAAGATTGTCTGGTAAACTTTGTTATAAACTGTGATAAATTCAAATTGGAAAAGCTTTTTTTTGTTTTCTAGTAAAGAAAATCGGTAATTCAGGATTACAACCAATTTTGGAATTGACAAATTCCCTTTCAAGTCTAAAAATGTGATTACTGCAGTATGTCTTTATTGTCCTAATTATGTTCTGCTGTGATATGATAAAAAAAAAACAAAGCCTTTTTATTTAGCTCATATCAGCAATTCAGAAATTTTTACTTTCAAATTTAAATCTTCCTTTCCTCCCATTGTCCCAAGTCCTGGAAGCAAAACATAAACTGTAATTCACAAAGACTTGAAAGTCTTTTGGAGTATTAAGACATGATGTGCTATGGGTTTTTACAGCTGGCAAGTTTTTTGCTGTTGCAGAGATACAGACCACTGAGCACTGCTGCCATCTTTCTCTTTTGTTTTCATCTTTTGCATGCATTAAAAATTTGTTATAAGATGTTGGGAAGTGTTTTGTGGTCAACACTGAATGTGATGTGGACTACAATTTGGGTTGTCTTTTGTATGGCTGCCAGCAGTGGTGGGAAACTGCAGCTTATACCCCAAAGGTCCTTCCACTTCAGTGTTTGTAGAACAGAGTAATTACTTTCATTTGTTGCTAGACTGTGGTCGGATGCTGTTCGTTTGCCTCGTGGTTGTAAAGCAGGATCCTTCTTAAAGCTCCGTCTGTGGTCCCACCATGCTTCCCAATTGGAAATCTATCTGTTCCTGTGACTTAATGTGAAGTGTGTATGCACAGTGCATGTGAAGGAGTTGTTCCATGAGTAGCTGAGCTAGTGAAACTCTATTTGTTAAGAATTTGTGCCCTCTTGCTCCTCAGCCGATCCTTCTTTCCTGGTTTTTTGCTGTATTCGTCTCATCCTTTAGCAGCACTGCTAATTTACTTTCATTCTGTCTCTGCCCCAAACCCAAAGCAGCTCACTGCTGTAGTATTTTTAATTCCTTCCCCTTTTCCTTAATTACAAGCTGAATCAGACACTGCTTGCTTTGAATGTTTCAAGACTATTTGTGTAGAGGCCAAACAGAAGCAGGCACTGCTAAGTGACATATTCTGCCTCAGTGGAGGCATTGCTTGCATTCTCTGGTTCCTGATTTTCATGAAAGGTGTAGAAATGCAAAGTAAGGCTGGATTGCTTTGTCTGGTTTGATTGGCATTGACCGTAGGGCAATGTGTTTGTGTAAGCCTCATTTCCATAAGAAACCAGGGTAATAATGCTTTAGGAATAAATTAAGAAAACTTGCTTTGAATGCATATTTTTAGACTTGTTAGTCTAATATGTATTTAGACAGGTAAATTAATGTTAAAATGAAACAATAATTTTGAGTGTTTTGAAGCAGTGTTTTACAAGACCCCCCAAAATTATATTGATAGTTTAGCATGATTAATCATGTAACAACTGTTTAATTTCAACCTACAAGAAAAAAGCGTGTGCATTTCATTTAAATGTCCTTTTTGCCTTCCACTTTTATGACAATATAAGTTAGAGAATATGACTAGACTTGGTTTTCTGCTTATTGTAGTAGCTAATCTGGGTAAATTCTGTTGGAAGTAATGGAATCCAGCCAAATCATTAAAAACTATTTGCATTTTGAGGGGGTTTTGTTTGGTTTTTGGGGTGCTTTTTTGTTTGCTTTTATTGTTGTTATATTGGTTTTTTTAAGGTCTTGCAAAAAACATTAATTTTGAGAAATTTCCATCTTTGGGGTTTTCCTCTATTATTAGAGAAAAACAATGTTCTGGATACAGGGGACTGTTAACTATACCAACTGGGAAAAAAAACCCTTCTGTTTTTCTTAAATAGTATTTTGGTTGTTATTGGGGCATCACATGAAGTAATGGAACAGGAAAAGTCCTTTTCATAATAGATAAAGTTTTTATGATCAGCATTATTTTTTTTCATGTAATTAGTGAAAGGAAGTCAATATTTGACAGATGAAAATAGGGCCTAGGCTCTAGGCTGCTGTTTTCTTGACTTTTTTTTGGTCTTTGTCAAAAACGCTGATTTGTTTTGAAATTTAATGATGGAGATGCATTTTTGAAATGGCTTTATCCCAGTGGCAGTGTTTCAAAATACTTTTTGTTTTCAGTTTATATGTATAATGTCAATAAAAGCACATCAAATATGGGAAGACAATGGAGAAAGCAAGTCACATTTATCAACTGAAATTCAAACTTTGCTCTTCATCACCTGGGTTCTCTTTTTATCATTTGCTTCATAGGTAGGAAGGCCTTTTGTTAAATATAAGCTTTGTTTTTTCAAGTTTTACTGATGTAAAATGACTTTCAGAAATTGGAGACATCTGTGTTTGGATTTCTCTATGAAGTAGTCAGTACCTGTGCAAAAATTAAGCTTTCTAAAAAGGAGGCAGTGGGTGGGGAAAAGTCCATGTGGTTATTTAGGAATGACAGAGTTGAAATTAACATGGGCAGATAACTATACAGATCTTTTTCCTTTTTTGCAGGAACTGAAAATTCCTCTTTAAAAGGTGCAGTACTGTGGAAACTGTTACTGCCCATAGAAAAATGGACATGTTGCAGATACTACGTAAAACCACAGATCGCTTGGAGTGTGACTACTGCAGCTTCAGAGGAACTGACTATGAAAACATACAAATTCATATGGGTACTGTTCACCCAGAGTATTGTGATGAAATGGATGCTGCTGGTTTGGGTAAACTTATATTTTATCAAAAAAGTGCAAAACTGTTTCACTGCCATAAATGTTTCTTTACCAGCAAGATGTATTGCAACGTATATTACCACATCAAAGCACAGCATGCAGCACCTGAGAAGTGGAATGAAGAGCGGAAGGAGCAAGAGGTAGAAGGAGATTCAGATTCATCCAAACAAAGCGTCACGTTGGAGCCACAGAAACCTCACCTTTCCCCTGAGTCACGCAAACCTGCCCTTTCTCCTGAACTCCCCAAATCTGAGCCTGTTGATTCCCCCAAGCTTCAGAAATCTGTGTCTCCAGAGCCCCAGAAGTCTGCTCAGGCGACTTCCCCAGAGTCAGAGAAGTCAGTCCAGGCTTCGTCCCCAGATCCAGAAGAGTCAGCCCAGGCCACATCTCCCGATCCAGAGAAGTTAGCCTCATCCGTGTCTCCCGACCCACAGAAGCCATCTCCTCCTGTGTCCCCCGACCCACAGAAGCCATCTCCTGCTGTGTCCCCCGACCCACAGAAGCCATCTCCCGCCGTGTCCCCCGACCCACAGAAGCCAGCCCCAGCCGTGTCTCCGGAGCCCCGGCGGCAGTCCCCGGCCGTGTCTCCGGAGCCCCGGCGGCAGTCCCCTGCCGTGTCGCCAGAGCCCCGGCGCCATTCTCCCGCCGTGTCTCCAGAGCCGCGCAGATACTCCCCAGCTGTGTCCCCAGAGCCAAAGAAGCCTGCTCCGGCAGTGTCCCCCGAGCCGCGGAGGCACGCCCCCGCTGGGTCTCCCGAGCCGCGAAGGCTTCCCTCTCAAACGCGTAGGCCCGCTTCTGCGTCTTCTCCCGAAGCCCGGCGGCCTGCTTCCGCAGTTTCACCAGAGTCATGGAGACCTGCTCCCACTGTTTCCCCTGAGCCCTGGAGGTCTTCCCCTCACGAGGTGCAGAAGTCGCCCGCAGTTTCTCCCTGGGCGTCAAAGCCTGCCATGTCAGTGTCTGTAGAATCCCGGAGGTCTGCCCCTGAGTCCCGAAGGCCTGGTTCCGTCGTGTTGCCAGAACCTAGGAGGCTTGTTTCTGATTCGTGTAAGTCTACGTCCTTTTCTGACTCCCAGAAGTCTGCTCTTATTTCTTCTGAGCCCTGGAAACCCATCTCATCTGTTTACCCTGAAGGCTGGAAACCTGTTCTGTCCCCTGACACATGGAAGCATTCTCCCCCTGTTTCTCCTGAGCTTCGAAAGTCTAGTCACACTGTTTCCTCTGACTCTTGGAAGCCTTCTTTCTTTCCTGAGGTCCGTAAGCCTGGTGTTTCAGTATCTCCTGAATCTTGGAAGCTCTCTGAGTCACGGAAATCTATGTATTTTTCTGAAACTCAGAAATCCACCTCTGCTGCTTCATCTGAAATTCAGAAACGGGCTCATTTCCCTGAACCTCGGAAAAGAGTGTTGTTCCCAGAGACTCGTAAATCTAATCCTACTGCTTCTACTGATGTCCAGAAACGTGCTCTCTTTCCTGAGCCCCAGAATCAGACGTCTACTTCTGCTGTTTCTACTGAAGGTCAGAAACAAGCCCTGTGTTCTGAAGCCCAAAAATCCTCTCTTGTTTCTTCTGAAGTCCAGAAGCATGCCCTATTTTCTGAAGCCCAAAAACTCACTTCCATTTCCTCTGAAGTTCAGGAGTCTACTTCCTTTCTAGAGTCTCAGAAATCCACATCTCCTGAAGTTCAGAAACATGGCCTCTTTACTGAGTCCCAGAAACCTACTCCTGTTTCTCCTGAGACACTCAAGCAAGCTGTTTTCACAGACTGCCAGAAATCTGCTGTTTCCCCTGATGTTCAAAAGCATGCTGTATTTTCTGAGATACAGAAGCCTGCTGCTGCTCTATCCTCTGATGTCCAGAGACATGCTGAAACTACTGTACCTTCTGAAATCCAGAAGAACATCCTGTTTTCCGAGCCTCACAAGTCTGCTTCAGGCTTCTTCTCCGAGCCCCAAACACCTAGTGAGTCCGGTGAGAGTGACTTTCTGTCTCACACTTTAGATGATCAGAAACCACTGGATGACTTATTCTCACAGGATGAACAATCAATATTAGCCAAAGAATCACCTGAAGACATGTTATATTCATGCCCAAAAAAGAAGCCCAAGAAGGATAACCTGGAGAACTCAGATTCTGAACTAAATAGCAGTGAGTGTGGAAAAACAGAGGTGGACTCAATGGAGATAAAGGAACAGGAATCCAACAGTGACCAAGAGCAGTATGATATGGAGTCATCTGATTACAGCAAAGAGAGCAAAATGGATGTAACTACTCCCACGCAGCCACAGTGTGTGCTTCAGTTTACTGAAGAGAAAGAGGCTTTCATCTCCGAGGAAGAAATAGCAAAATACATGAAGCGTGGCAAGGGAAAGTATTACTGCAAAATTTGTTGCTGTCGTGCAATGAAAAAAGGTGCTGTCTTGCACCATTTAGTTAACAAGCATAATGTTCAAAGCCCATACAAATGTAAAATATGTGGCAAAGCTTTTCTCTTGGAGTCTCTTCTTAAAAATCATGTTGCTGCTCATGGTCAAAGCTTGTTGAAGTGTCCCCGTTGTAATTTTGAATCAAATTTTCCCCGAGGCTTTAAGAAACATTTAACCCATTGCCAAAGCCGTCATAGTGATGATACACCTAAAAAACACTTGGACAGCCTTGAACCACTTGAAGAACAAATTTAATCTGTTTTTTTTCCTTGTGCTAGAAAAGCTGAATTTTCAAAGTGTTCAAAAGTGTTACTGTATGTTAACCAAGTAGTTTAGCTGATCTGACAAGTCAGAAGATGCATGGTTTATTGTACTATGTTAACTTGTCTTATAGCTGTATTACTGAAAAGATTTACTTTTGAAAGTAATTTTAAATGCGTGTTCATGTCTTTGTATTACCCATCAGTAGAGTCATATTTTATTTTTCAGATGTACTATGTTTTTGAAACCAAAATGGATACAAATTAGTTTTGTAAAGATTTGTAAAACATATAGGCAATTAAGGACTGGAGTGGCAAGCAATCCATATTTTCCTGTGAAGACAACTTCTTTTTTCACATTTGTTAAATGTTGTATTTTTAAAAAATGTTTTTATCAAGCTCTCAAATCAAAATTCTCACAAAATTGAATGTGAATGAGCCAGAATATGAGAAACTACCAATATTCCTGGAATAAATCTGCCCTGAGATTGTAATTGAGTGTATAGACATTTGCTGGAAATTCATTGCACTCAGTTCTCTGACTTGTCTCAGATTTAGAAGCATCGGTACTTATTTTGTGATTCTGTATTTTGGCCATGTTTTAATCATGTACTAATATACATTAAATTGATAGATTAACGTCAGACTATGTATAGCTCAACACTTTCTCTTGATGATTCAGATGTTTGTAATGTCAGACAACCCCTAAATTTCCTGTATTTGGTGAAATGTTATGCTTTAATGTTTTAACAATAAAAAGAAACCCAACCTGGTGTTTGCCATATTTTTTTGTTGTTTTTCAAATCAAGAACAAAACCTTTCACGTTCAACATATCTTTTAAGTGTCTTTGGCAACAAGAGATACAAAATTACCCAGGAGGTCTGCTTTGGATCCTTCAATGTCCCAGTCATCAGCCTCAGTCATCACTAAGAAAGGGTAGTCTAAATTTCCTGTCTCTTTAAGAAAAATGTATGATGTAAATGTCAGATGTAAATGAAGGAGAGCAAGGAAAACAGGAATTTATGCACTGTTATTTAGGATGCTTGCCTTAGTGTGATTTGAGTATTATTTGTTAAAAACACCCAAGTACTTTATAGTTCAGAAGGAATAAAGATTTTAAGTGGAGAAAGGACAAGGAAGGAGGAATTCCTCTCCAGCTGAATTATGCCTAGACAAGCTGTTTTAAATACAGTTTTAGGATATGAAGGTGTTAGTGTTAAATTTATAACAATAATAAAAAAGTCTTCAAGTCTACACTCCAACCAAAGAGCTTCAGATTGGTTGGATTGCAGCCTGTACTTTTATGTCTGTTGTCTTTCAGGATTTCTGGAAAGAAGGGTAAAGGTATTTAAAGCTCTATACTCAGGTGACTTCTTAGTGCTGTTTATTAAGTGAAGGAGTTAACTTCCTACCATGTCTATATGAATAATTCAGATGCATTCTGTGACTTATGATGTATGTCCTATGGCTGCAGGTCAATGTAGAAAGACTGGAGTTAACTAAAAGCCAATAAAAGCAACTCATTCAGGACAGCACAGAATCATACAGTCATTCTTTACTTCCCAAGAGTTAGAAAATACTATTTCTTGCAATGGCAAATAATATGTATTAGTGGAAGTCAGCATAGTGAAATAATTTCCTGACTTTGCAGCGTGACTTCAACATATACTTGGGTATAATACAATATTCAACTTTCAGATTCTCTTAATTTTTTAAGGGCTGTTACAATAATGGATCATACATATGACTGAGAAAATGCTTCTGTATGAGCTTTTAGGTAGTTCCTTTTATAAGATCCCTGTCCTTGGAGAGGAATCTCTTCTGTGTACTCTTGGAAGGACACTGGTTTCGTCCTTTTCATGAAGAATGCTTGAGGGAAAGTACAAAATGGAAACAATAGAGAAACACCAGAGGATGTTGTTTTAGAAGGATGGTAGCTGTGGCCATATATGCAATACAAACTTACCTTCATCTTTTTACGGCAAAAAGTGGTTAATTGTATGGAATGCCTAGTAACGTTTTTAAAGTGCATTTTCACCAGCATTCATTCAATCAAACTCAAGTAGTCTTAGAGAACGTGGAGGTGTTTTTCAGAAAAGGCCAATTTTGTCACACGTTACAACTTCATTTCATTTGCTGTTTGCGGAGAGATTCTTGCACGAATTACTAATTTCAGTAATATTTTATCGATCGCATAGCTAAGAGTATCTAAGTAGCTGTCTTGGTATATCAGTATGTTGCTTATCTCTAGATCAGAGAATTAATATGGAATGTAACTATTAGAATATGAATACATATAATGTTAATGGTACTGATTGGTCTTACAATAATGAGTAAATTAATTGTGTAAAAAAACCCTGAAGACCATTTAGGATTCAGTGTTTTAAAATAAGAATTGTGTGCTTCACATTTGTCTATTCTGAGAAAGATTCTGTAAAAGTCTTAAATTTTAGTTCATTTAGTAGAAGCCAAGTCAAATGAGTTCTTGCTAACTTGTATTGTCTGACATACTTGATCAGGTATTTCTTCTGAGCTGTACAATCAAAAGATTAGGTATTTTTTCTTTCTTTCTTTCCTTCTGCCCCCAAGAAATATTACCATCTCCACTTCAAGAAGAACTGATCATGCCATTTCATGATCAGCTCAGGGTAATACAGCTGCAGCCTTTCTCTGCGTGGTCCTGTCCTCTCCCTTCCCTGGCAGTGTGTTCTGACCATTTTTCCTCTGCCCGCTTGTCTCTCATAGAGCCTTGGGATGACACAAATCGGGTTACAGATTCTGCTAGGAACTTGCTGGTTTTTCCTTGTGTTGTGGAGCTAGTCTGTCACTCTGACTTGCCTTGCAGCTGCAAGTGCTGATGCAATGGAAATACATGTGAGGGGAGCACTTCTGAAGGCAAAGGGCGAAGGGCAGCAGGGACAGTGAGTTCAGATGGGCTTATGGTAACTCTGAAACTGCATGCTCAATCACAGATATGCTGGCTAAGTTGCTCATCTATGATGTCCTGACAACTCAGTTGCATTATTTCCTCACATCTGCCTCTTATCTGTCATTTGTCTGCTCGGCTGATCTTTTCTTTCACTGCCTCTCTACCTTTTTAGTCTGTCTTACTGAGTACTCAGGCAAGATTTTTCGTATACCTCGTGAAAGTGCCAAAGCCACAAGTGCTAACCCCCAACAAAATGGATAAACTGTTTGTGTGCTTAGTGTTTCATTAGCTGAGCTTAGCCTTGGTGTTGTAGTTGAGATTTGCTGTTGTGTTCAAGCTGCAGGGTAGCCCTCATTGTACCTAGACTCCATGACTGCAATAGAGGTTTATACAGGTATCAAAACCAGATGTTCTGATTCCCTGTCTCAAATGCTTATACTAATATTGACTCTTCAAAGTGTACAGCCTTCTGAAACCCAAAACCTCAAACTCCAAAGTTTAAGTGAAACTCAGTGGAAAAGCAGGCATTTATTCCCAGAGGCTTCCTCCAGCGCTGCTAGAGAAAAAATTAAAAACAGTTGTTTTTCTCGTTGTACACTCAGCATTTAGTTTTATTCCTTATTCTTCCTCCATGCACAGCCTTAGAACTTGAAACATATTGAGGACAAACAACTCCTTTTAAGTAACTCCCAAACCACCTGCATTTTAAAACTAAAAAGAAAAATAAATCCTTTAAACCTAATAGGGAAAATGAAATGCTTGCATTAAGAAAAAGGTATCTAACACAGGTACATGTCATCTTGACTTTGCAGAAGACTAAAAGTTTTATCAGTTACAGCATCCATGCTATGTACTTTTAGTTAGGAGTAGTCAACTGTTCACAGAAACAAGAGGGTGAAGTTTCTGGCAGCTTCTCACAGAAGACCCCCCTCCCCATAGCCCCCCACTACCAAAGCCTGGCCACACAAAGCCAATACTTACTGCTGCATTAGTGGAAAAAACCTGAGCAAAGAAGATGTAGGATTGTAACTGAGTGGGGTAGGCAGATGGGTGGCTGCAGACACACACAAGTCTGAGGTACCCAGTGCCACCTTTGTCATTTCCTCACCAGCAAGGTCTCCCAGGCCTCTCTGTTTAGTCAAAGGGTGGAAGTAGTGGAAGAGCTACCATCAGAGAGGGCTGAGTCAGGAGTGACTCAAGAGAACTCAACTCACACATCCGTGGGACCCTAGGGGTGGTGTGAGAATTGTCTAGTGTCCAAGGCTATTGTAAATCATCTTTGATGGAGTTTGGGAAAAGTTCTTTGTCACTGGAGAGGAACAAATGCTGCACCCATATTCAAAAAAGTTCAGAAGGATGATCCAGATTTCCATGCTAGCAAATATTTAATTTCTATAGTTCTGATAAAAAATGATAAAAACATGTTGAAGATGGATACTTTGGCTATCACTGGCATTCTATAAATGTTAATACTTAGCTGACTCTAAAGACAGAATCTTTTTGAAAATTAAAAGAAAGCAGGAGGATGTGCATTGAAGAAGTGTTAAAGCTACTTCTCTTCTCCCTCATTCTGCAGAGTTTCCAAATATGTAACATTACAAAGATTTGGCAATGCAGTTGTCACAGTCCTGAATTGGCTCAGTGATACCCCGTGCTGTTTTATTTTGGAGAAGAGGAGAGCTGGTAATGACCAAATGAAGAGTTTGGAGAAAATCAGCTCTGCAGTTAAATGTCTCAGCATGTCATTAACACACATTGGTACTGCAACCTCACAGATGGGACAGAAGGTTTTTACATGAAGACCATATGTGCACTAAAGAGATAATGTAATGACCTTTCTGCTGTGGCTTTGGCTTAAGGGGTTACTGCTCTCAGCTGCCCGCCTCCTTTTGTCTGTGCTCTATTCCTTAGCCCCTGTTGGTTGAACTGTTCACCCGTGTGATTTCTAAAGCAGAAACTAGTCTCTTAAAATGTCTTGACTATAAAAAAATTTTTTTTCAAAACCAGAATGATTCCTAACTGACTACATTTATGGTTAAATGAAGCATCCCACTATGTTGCAAATGGGGTGTTAACATCCTAAAGGGGCAGAAAGTCACATGGGGGTGAATGTTAGGTAGTAATTACATATTTCTTAGCAAAAGAGTGTGCATATAGTAGGAAAAATTTCTTCACCAAAAGGAGTGTCAAGCCAGACAGGCTAGAGCAGGCAGCTCAGGGAGTCACCATCCTGGAGGTATTTAAAAGACATGTAGATGCAGCATCTGGGGACATGGTTTAGTGGTAGACCTTGCAGTGCTACATTAACAGTTGGACTTGATGAACTTAGATATCTTTCCAACCTAAACAGTTCTATGATTCTCTGATTTTACATGTGGACCAAAATATTCCTGTCTGAATGAGTCCCTCACTACAGGTCACCTCATGTTCCTTCCAAGACCCTGCCACTGTGCACTCTGGGACTTGTATCAGCTGAGCCACAGACCTCCCTGTTAAATGAAATGCTTTCTACCTCACTGTGAGGCAAATCAATGTGTATTAGAATGTTAAATGGTTTTCTTAAAGTATTTTGCTGCATAAATCAATTATTTATGTGGGAATTATACCCAATGAACTGTGAAATACTGTTTTCCTCTAGTTTCCAAATGCTGTTCTGCTCTGTACCCAACCTATTGTTCATTAAGGCTTTTCCTCTGTATTCTGAAACCAGTGTCTTTTTTTCAAAGTCAGCATTAAAAATAAGTGACAGTATGGAATTTTAGCTTCTCCTAAAAAAAAAAAAAATTGCTGTGGCTAAAGGCAGGTTGGAGTTGACACAAATGAACCCTTAAACCAGCTAAATGTTCCTGGTACGCATGTGAGAAAAATATACATTGGGCAGAAAGGGGTATGTGTGTGCAAATAGAACATGCCTCTTGCTAGTATCACTTGTTCACATGTAAGAGATTGTTTTGTTACAGCTTTCTCTCATATCTGACTTCCTGAAGATTTCACAACTAAAACAATTTTTAGAACTGGAAACCGAACAGACTTTACCCCCTTTGGACTGTGCTGATCTCCAGGGTGTTCACAGTGACTACAGGAGTGCAAAGTGTCAGAAATTATTAGCATGAAAATTCTCACTGATGTGTTGCAAGATTTGGTGTACATTTCAATCTACACAAGAGGAATTGTGGCTTCTCATTGAATTGTAATATACAGACTTCTATAATGAATTTTGAACTAATTCATTATGAATGCTGTCACATTTTAAATGATCCTATGTTCTGACATTGTTGTTTGTGCATTGCTAAATCATGTCACTATTCTTTAGTCTCCTTATAATAAAGATTCTTTTAATTTGCTCTGGGATCAACAACACATTTCTCGAATAGGCAGTACCTCTGTTGTAGCTGCAAAGAAATCTGCCTGAGGATTGACTGTATCAGCCATTTTTTATTTTTTGGTCTCTTGCCCAGAGAAGTTATAGATGCCCCATCCCTGGAAGTGTTCAAGGCCAGCTGGATGGGGCTTTGAGCAACCTGTTCTAGTGGAAGGTGTCCCTGCCCATAGCAGAAGGGCTGGAACTAGAGGATTTTTAAGGCCCCTTCCAACCCAAACCGCTCAGTGATTTTTCCATTCCCCGCTACCTCAATGAAACAGAAGCCGTATTGCTCTCTGCCTCCCGGAGCCCAGTTTTGGTAAAGTTGTCATTAGAGGGAGCCACAGAGCAATTTATGAGCAGATCAGCTTTAAACCTGTTGAATATACACACACAGTAACAGTAATAATACACCAACGATTGGTTCAGAAATGGCTCCGGGCTTTTGTCCTTGCTCTGATGAATTAATTTTGGCCCTCCTATGACTGATTTCCTTGCCACTGTGTCCCGAGTCTTTTGTTTTAAAGCACTTGTTTGTTTTCTTTGACACCCCTCCCTGCTGTGCAGTATTCCCATTCCCTTAGCACATGCATTATTTACAAAGGTGCTCAAAACATTTATGTAATCATCGGGAAATGACCTATCTTTCGTTCTTTAGGCCACTGCTCCTCTGATCGTGGTAAGAAAAAGCTCTAAGGGAGTTTCAGAGGGGGTCTGCCCTTGCCATGGAGGCATGGGAGCGCTGGGCTGTGCCCGCGGTGCCGGCCTGCTGTGCCAGCAGTACCCAGCCGGTGCTGGGCATCCGCTCTCTAAGTGCAAAGAGGATTTCACTACAGGCCACAGCAGCTGGTGCACGCAAGGGAGAGACAGCCTGCGGCTGACAAGGGGGTTAAAAATCTCCGACCTGTTGATTGCTGGAAGCTGAGGGGATGAAGCAGGGCCATGAGCACTCCCCTCAAATCCTGATCACTGCAGTTGCAGCTGGCTCCCACTGCTTTTGTGGAAGACCCCAGCACAGTTTCTCACCCAAAGCTTACACTGAGAAGGACACAGAAATCACAGTGATTCACAGTCACACAGAAATGCACTGGAGGGAACTAGTGAGATGGAAAAGAGAAGGAATGTGAGAAGCCACGTTTAGATCCAGGTTAAACTCTCTCAGGTTTGAGCAGAGAGGGGAAAGTCTCCAAATAAGAAATCTGAAAATATGAATCCAGGTGTAGCTGTCATAGGAAATCGGTCTGCAAGGCAGAGGTAGCACTGGCTGGGTTTAGTATGTTTCCACTTCCAGCACTGACAGAACTTACCTGTTATTGATGCACAGCAAGGTTGTTACTGTCTTGCTGTCACCATCTTGGAGACATATTTATTTAATTTTTATATCTTACCTAATATTAAATTAGATGTAAGGGAGAAGTTCTTTACTGTGAGGGTGGGGAGGCACTGGAACCTGTTGCCCAGAAAAGTTGTGGATGCCTCGTCTCTGGATTTGTTCGAGGCGAGGTTGGATGGATCTTTGAGCAACCTGGTCTGGTGGAAAGTGTCCAGGACAGGGGGGTTGGCACGAGATCATCTTTGAGATCCTTTTCAACTCAAATCATTCTATGATTCTGTTACATCTTTGCTCTGAGACATTGCCTTCAGATGCAGCCTGCCCATCTGCACTCATATTTCCACTTCAAATCATAGGGAATTTTGCCTGAGAGAAACTGTGCACAACTTGACTTACAGAGCAAGATACAAAAGCAGTTTGCAGATACAAAATACAAACGAGCCCTGAAATGTCTGTCCTTCATCATTTTGCATTGACTTGCTGTGGTCTGGGCCATCTCCAGCATTTTTTCTCTCTGCTCTCATTACTCCAGGCAATAATGAAACTGAATAAGCCAAATGACGAACTTGGCCTTGACATGATCACAATGTTGTTGAAAATGGTGGAAAATACAAACATACTGCCTTGGTCATGGGAACATTCCTGCTTCATTTACAGTAAAAAACCCCCAGATCTCCTGAATTCCCTCAGTTCCATAGTCAGTTTCAGACTTCTCTGGCACACATCCACTCTTAGGTATTGTAAAAATCATCAGAGACAAAAAAGTCAGAAGACTTTCATAATTTGATCTTTCCATCCTGTCAGTGTGAAATTTTTTGAAATTTAACTTCCTATTAAAGCAACACCGGCAAAGTTGTAAGGATGTTTTAATTGTATTAAAATGATCACCAGGGATGGTCACATCACTTGGAAACAAATGCTCTTTTTGAGTAATGGTCTCCTGCTGCAAGATGAACTGACAAGATAAATGGTCTTAAGTAGGGTTGCTGGCATAGCCTTCATTGTGGTTTTGAAGCAGCAAGGAAAGATTCAAATACCTACGTGTTTACAACAGAATCAGAGTGGTTTATCCAAACTGGTTTATGTCGGCGCATTTATGTGTGAATTGCTGAAGCAAAGATTCCAGTTTTGCTGATAAATAACAGAAAATTAACCCACCACTCCTGGCTTGCACAGCATAGTTCACATTGCTTTGCAGCAGCTGCAGGATGGGTTTTTTACATTTTGTGTAAACAAGCAGATATCATCCCAGCACAGGGCAGGGCTCCTGCCAGGCTCCAGTGCAGCAGCTCCATGACCTCCTGGCCAAGAGAAAGCAGGCACTGGAGCCTTTGATGGCTATCCAGATTTCTTAAAACTGGCTATTTTATTGTTTGGCTACAAACTCGCTGCTGATTAGATGGAAGTGGGTTTGTTTAATTAAAAAAGAAAAAAAAGGGCCAACTAATTGAGTTAAAACTATGTGGTTTATGGCAGAAAATGCCAAAGTTAATTACAGTTACCATCTGTTTCATCAAACTCTTATTTGCTTTGGATACCTCTATTTTCAGGTCAGGGCTGGTTTTAATATCTTTCTCAAATTTATTCCAGTGAGGAGGTACTTTAAAATTAAATTACCTTACTCTCCATAACCCTGAGCAGAGTGGTGATGTCTGCAGTGACCTTATGGTGCTATTTCTTGTAAAGAAAATATTGCTGTGGCTTTAATCACTGCAAGCTTAGCTCTGAGAGCAGAGAGCTTACATGGCTTTTTCCAGGGATTTATTAACAGAGATCTGTGTGTTTCTGTATGAAGCATATTGCAAACATGAACTGGCATTCTTTTCCCCAGTATCTCCTTTCCAGTACCTGACCATCATCTAATTTCTGATATATCTGTTCTCAAAAAATTCGTGAAGAATTCCCCTCTCCCCGTGGTACTTCTGCGCTCACCTCGTTGCTAAGGACTCTGTCACAATGTATGAGTCAGCTACCTTGAGGGTCTTGCAATACACTTGTATGGCAGTCTGGAGGAGTTGAGTGACTGGACATAGCATGAGCTTCTACCCCATGAACTTGATTGCAACATGAAGCCATTTATCACAGGCTCCTGCTGTACTGCTGGGCTGCCTGCACTCCCTAGGGGATGCTAGCACTTACACCCCATCTTGACTGGTTTCCAGGAGGCTTGTGAGGTATTTGAAATCAATGTTATGTACTACTATCAGTAAAACGAAGAGGCCAGACTGTTGCTTAGGTGATGGCAGCAACGCCGTGAAGCTGGCATCAGAAAAATGGCAAAGTACAATAACTTCTTTTAACAGCACATCTCTTATTGTATACACATTCCCCAAAACATTCATTTCTCTGGCAAAGGTATCACTGACCAAACGTTTGTCATTTCCAAGGCTCATAGGAACACATGAATTCATGTGTACTAAATCATATGAATTCATGGAAAATTCAATGGAGATTTGATCTGCTTCTGGAAGGAAAAATTCTTTACCCTGCTTCCTTCAAAGAGAAACAAAAATATCCTTTATTATTCTTAGTGAGAGGACTGTGCTGCTGCTACCACTCTACATAGTGAAATGACGACTCCTTGAAAATCTTGCTGCTCTTATGTCTTGAATAAATACTAACCTAATGGGAGTGATAGAGAATTAGGCAATAAGATTAGAAAGAGAGATTGTTCCTGAATCAGTCCATTAGGATTAACCAGGCTTTGTTCCATGGCAACTTAGCTAAGAATAATCATGACTGCAAATAGTGCTGTTCCAGTTTCTTGGGTGGAGTGCAGAGTGAAATTGCCGGTCTCCAAATACAATTGTTAATGTGTTTGCTGGTTCTTAAATGTCACTGTGGCTGTACTTCACTTAGAATTGGTTTTGCCATCACATGTGATGCACAAAGAATTCAAACCCTTAGGCAAGCTGAGTTCATAAGATCCTTGTATTTTCAGATTATTTCTGGTGGGACATGATTTCTGGCATTAACAGTTGAGGCTGCCAGCATTGACTCGGCCACGAGTCACTGGTTGTACACGAGGTATGAAAGGAGTATGTGAGAGATGTGGGCTGGGGCAGTCCAGCTGGCACATTGGTGGGTCCTGATGATAAACCAGTTCTCAAGAATGTGGATCTCAGGTGGAGGAGAAATTCAACAACACCTCTGTACATTCATGCTGCAGGACACACAGAGCCAAGCCCTGTTGTGGGAGCAGCTGAGCTGAACCCAAGGAAAGGCAGTGTCACCAGTGAGCAGTTTGATTACATTGATCGTGTCCAGGAAGAATCTTGAGAATCTTTTCAGAATTTTACATCTTGCATTTCTTTATATTACTCATTTTTAATATTATACAGTATCTTCCCCTACCTCACATTGCAACATATTTTTATTTTAAATGCATCTGCCTGTCTCATTTGTGCTTGGAAACTATGGTGCTTTCTTAATACACCAATCTAAATTGGCATGAATCATTTCTACATATTTGATTATGGTGTCACAATTATTTAAACAAAGATGATGAGAGTGAATTTAATCACTTCACTGCAGGCAATACCAAACTTGCTCAGGGTTCAGCTAGCATTTATTTGTGTACTCAAAACCACTGCAAAATACTCTGGTAGGAAAAAACCCACCATATTTTTTGGCTTATGGTTTAATGTGTGTTTCCAAGCAGTCACTTTTTTCTCCTGAAACCAGCCAAGGCCCTAGAAGAGGGTGTGTGCAGGGACATCCCTGCTTCACAAGTGCCCCTCTTTAAGGGCACTCACTGGGGTCAATCTGTGCCTTTGGGGCACTCTCCAGCCTCTCCTCCCCACAACCATTATGAGGTCTGTTGATCCAACAGTCTCAGCTCTTCTGGGCATCCTGCAGCCTCCGTCCACGGCGAGTCTGGCTGATGCCAAGAGAAGATGACATCTCATTTGACTTTAATTGTTTGGCCTGAGCCTGCTGCCCAGGTTCCTCCAGCAGCTGGTGGCACGTGGTGGGTACCTCTAGGGAATGGCTCGGGGGCTCTTGTGGCAGCCTTGGGGATGGAGGAGCTGCCTCCCACCACAGACTCCATCTCCCCTCCCCTGGCTGCAGAGAGGGCACAGGGATCCAGCCAAGACCCAGCCCAAGTGTGTAAGAAAAGACGGGAGATGATCGCCAGCCAAGTGATCCAAACATAAATTAACTGAAATAAAACACTGTTTATTCATCTGAAGGCAGGTGAAGAGCAGAAGAGGGGATAAAGAGAGTGAAGCCCATGCATACATTTCCCCATTAACTGTCGGTTTTGGTTTGGCTGCTCTCACTCGAGTTCAAAGTCACCCTTTATTATGGGTGTTTCACCCAGGTGGTGTTGACAGTTCCCCTTACACACAGAGATACACACACTCACAGATACACAAACCCTCCACCTTCTTTGGCAGATCAGCACCTTTCAGCTTTGGTCTCCTCTTTTGTCCTAGCTCCACATCTGGGTTCTCACCAGCCAGGCACTCACCAGGGCATTCCCCAGCTCACTGCTGTTTTGCAATGGGCTTGTGGTGTTGGCTGAACCCCACCTTGCCTTGCCATCATTGCCTTTCCCAATTTTTTTCCCCCTCCAATTACCTGCTTCTGATTTAACTCCATACAACCAAGTGAATAATGGCAAACTCATAAAAATTACAGGATCTTTAAAATATAATATTCATCCCAGTCACATTTACCACATGGTGCTCAAACATTCATCATGCAGTTTCATTGAAGTTAATTCTGGAGTCTACTTACTTTTAAAATAGACACAAAAAAAAGTACATATGATTTGTGCTTGTGGTTATGTACAGCCCTGTGTGCCTCTGGTAGAAAACACCTGCAAATTTTGTGGAGACACGACAGATAGACTTTCTGGGGTATATAATTTGGAAACTCGTATGCAAGGTTGCAGAAAGCCCATCCCACTGATGGCAGTCTTCAGACTATAGGAGATTATCCACACAATGCATCGGGCACAGGCGTAGGTTACAACAAAGGGCCCATCCCATCTGAGCCATTTCTTGGGCAGTGTGATTTGCTGAAAGAGTAGTGCATGTGTGGTCACGATGCTGAAATTCCTGTCTGCCATCCAATTTTCTTGACCTGATAGAAGCCTCATTGTGTGCCATGTTTTTGCCACGAGAAGGAGTACACATTGCTTACCAGCTGTGTTTTGATTCCACAGAGCCCCTGCTCTGTGTCCTCGGGTATGTACACCTCTTAGGTTGTCTGCCAAATCACTCAGCTGAAGCTGAAATACTCTTCAAGATAGTGGGTTAGGAAATATTTATGCAGGAACAACAAACAAGAAAATGTGGCCTCTGTGTTGTCCTTTGGCTTGGAGCTAAAATTAAGTTTGTCAGCAGGAGAGGGGAGCAGATGCTCTGCAGGCCAGTGCTGGTGCACAGGCTCCAGGGCCAGCTGAAGCCATGAGGAGAGCTCTGCCCCCAACACACAGCCCTGGGCAGCTCAACACTCACAGCACTGGGGTAAAGCTGCTGTGTGTGTGACAAAGAACCCTCTGTGCCCTTCATCTGTCCTGAGCAGGAGGTAGGACAGTCCTTGTGCCACTTACCAAGTGCATTTTTTGATCTTCAATTCCATTTAAATGGAAAAAATTTAGAGAAAGATAAGACACACCCCCTTCCCTAAATTACAAGGATTTATTCAATGCTTCGTGCTTTTTTGCCAGGTTCATAAAGAACACCTCCGTTTTAATGCTTTGTAGGAAAATGGTGATACATTTTCCAGAACTGATTTAATCTCTATATATTGTTGTTTGATATCCTGTGGATGTTTGGCTAAATTCTAATAAAACAGGCAGAGTGCCTCACCATGGGAATTTTATCAAAATCCTCCCGAGGAAAATAATATTCATCCCAAGGGATGTGTCATAGGTCAAACGAAAGCTTTCATACCTCCTCCTTATTTTGAAAGCACCCATCCTCTTAACTTTTATTTACAACCAATATAAAAAAGCTTCTTGTCAGCAATTTGTCTTTTTGTTTATATGCTGGTATGCTAACTAATTATTACAATTCCACACAGTGCTAATCTTGCCATAATGGTATTTCTAGTATGACAACTTTCATCTGCTGACTAAACAAGCACAGTCTTGCCTTTTCTCAGCATGGCCATGAGTCAGAAACAAATCACTGGGAATTGAGGATCTTAGGGCTCGCCTGTACACGGTTTTTGCATAAGTGCAATTAGACAAGTTCAAGTCAAAGCAATGCATCCCCCAAGCATGGGTGAAATTGCATTCCTGTTAAAGTCAGCACAGCTTATCTGAATCAATTCACTGTAACAAGCAGTCCATGTTAGAATAATTGCTCTGGAGTACATGGTCTGGGTGTCCTGCTCTGGCTGAGACAGTACCACAACATCCACCACTGTGCCAGTGTTCCCAGAGCATTTTTTTTCTGACAATGTGTGAGATTCTAGAAAGAGCTATTGGACAAGAAATTGGACAGCATATTATCAAAAATGTGATATTTTTCCCCTCTGTCTCCTCTCAGATCTGGGAATTGGGAGCCTGGACTCCGAGCCTACAATTGGTTATAGGGAACAACGCAACACAGGGAACTTTTGTTAATCTCACACCAAATGACTGGGTGCAGGAAACACACCCTTTGCCACGTACCCTAGAGCAGCAAACATTCTTCTGACACAGAAGCTCATGCAAGGGGCTCTCCATGCAGAAACCTCACCAGACTGGACCAAACCTCACCAGGCTGAGGGTAGTTGCCCTTTACCACATGTTGTACTGTGCATGACACATCTTCTGTATCATGCGAGTTTTGTTTGTTCCTTTTTAACTTTTTTTCTTTTCTTTCTTTTTTTAAAGCCTGACTACCATGTGCTGATGGTGCAGGTACACAATGTGTTTGCTTTGGCAGTGAAAGCAGCTGAATAATTTCCCACTTCATCCCCCAGCCCAGCTGTTCACCCTGTTCCTCTTGGTTGTGCTGACTGTTTGCATATGGGTAGTATAAGCCAGGACAGAGAAATAACAATGTCAGAAAGTAACTTTCAGGAAAAAAACCCAACATTCACAGTTGCAAGGAGGACACTGACTTGTGATTGGGATAGGAATGCACTGCAGAGGACAAGCAATTTTTAAATACATCATTGCAAAAGTAGTTCATACAGGAGTCTGCAAAAGAAGTAGGAAGCAGCTTCTGTTAGGGACAAGGATGTTAAAGCCACAAAACACATGAAAAACAAGTGTTGAAATAAATAGACCAAACAACTAAGATGACATTTGGAATTACACAAATGTGTTGCCATCTACTGTGAGCATCACATGTACTTCTTCAATCTGTCTAATCTAATATAAACACAGAGCAGCAGGTATATCTAAAAAAAAGTCTCTTCAAAAACACCACAGATACCCATCTTGCCTTGGGGAGATGATAAGGAAGACAGCAAACCAGGTATGACAGCACCTGGAGGCATCATTTAATGCGTNGCATTAAAAGAAAAAAGAAAGAGGTAGACTTAAATCTTCTTTTTTGGATGCTAAATTTACTGGAGCAAATGGAATGGTTTTTATTGCCACTGACATATTCAAAAGCAAGTTTTCCTTCAATTTTTTTTTTCTTTTTTGTGTTATAGCAAGCTGTTATGATTAAAAAATCCCACCTGTTTCCAAACACACAGGATTAAGACAAAAGACTCCCTGCATGAATTTTGGTTTGAAGGAATAACTTTGACTCAAATTGAATCTCTTTTGGGACATTCCTAGAGCTTGTGTTNCTACTGTGAGCATCACATGTACTTCTTCAATCTGTCTAATCTAATATAAACACAGAGCAGCAGGTATATCTAAAAAAAAGTCTCTTCGAAAACACCACAGATACCCATCTTGCCTTAGGGAGATGATAAGGGAGACAGCAAACCAGGTATGACAGCACCTGGAGGCATCATTTAATGCGTGGTTAGAAGGCATTTGCATTCCACTCTGATGAGAGCATGAGGAGAGGAGAGGAGAGGAGAGGAGAGAGAGGGACCATGCAAGCTCAGCATTAAAAGAAAAAAGAAAGAGGTAGACTTAAATCTTCTTTTTTGGATGCTAAATTTACTGGAGCAAATGGAATGGTTTTTATTGCCACTGACATATTCAAAAGCAAGTTTTCCTTCAATTTTTTTTTTCTTTTTTGTGTTATAGCAAGCTGTTATGATTAAAAAATCCCACCTGTTTCCAAACACACAGGATTAAGACAAAAGACTCCCTGCATGAATTTTGGTTTGAAGGAATAACTTTGACTCAAATTGAATCTCTTTTGGGACATTCCTAGAGCTTGTGTTTTGTAGAACTTCAGACTCACTAATTACAGAATTTTTCCTTGACTGGTAATTGATGAACCTACATTGGTTTGTACTTCCACCCTAAAGTGCTATTGGCAAGCAAAGTGAGGTGTCAAGATTTGATGTGATTTGCAGTGAGAATAGGAATGAAGCTGCCATTTGATTTTAATGATGACTTTCTGGACCCTGGTTTGCCCACAGATGACCTTGCTCAAGAAAGAGGAGAGAGAACTTCAGGTTCTGCAGATGAGAAAACTTCCTTCTGAGAGTAGAAACAACACTGCCTGATATGTGACGCTTGAATGTCTTTTCACTGTGGCATTAAATTAAGCTAACAGATACTTATTAAAACTCCTGCCATTTTTAAAGTGCTGTTTGGATGTAATCTGTACAGTAACAACTTCCAAAATGTCTCTGCTCTAAACAGGAAAGGATTTAACATGCATTTTTAGCTCATGCTAAGAAAAGTTTTCTGAGCAGGATTAGTCAAGGAGACAGTGTTTGCATTTGAATTACTTTTCTGCCTTAAGTTTAAATTCTGCTATAATAACACCGTCTTTCCAAAAGCCTTTTTGGTGTAATTTTCCCTGGCAATGCTGGCAATCCCATGAAACCACTGGTGATCATATTTCATATCTTTGTGGGTGAAATTTTGAAGGAGTTCCTGAGATATTTTGCCTACGCATAGTCAGAAATCGGAAAACCATCCCTTCTTTCTTTGGTTTTGATGTAGAACAACTCCTACCTTAGTGATACAGTTTTTGTTCCTGTCCATGGTGCTCTGGCAGGAACACCTGCCCCAGCTGTTTCCTTCCCTTGCTGCTCTTCCCCCTCACTGCCACACTGCTCAGATCCTCTTCCACCTGCAGAGCTGGGCTTTCAGTACCCAACATGCTGTTCCCTTAAAATGTTCTCGCTTCGGTCTGTCTTGGCAACTTTTGTCTGTGGCCTGGAGGGAAATACTTTAAAACCCAGCAGAGAACAGATTTCAGCTGTTGACCTCAGCAGTTCTTGCAGCCACATCATTTCCCTGATACTTGTGATCTGGTAACCGGAGAGGACGCAAGTTGGCTGGCTTTTGGCCAGGGAGCTGGTTGATTTCTGCAATCACTCCAGTCCATTGCCACAAGCACCACAGGGAGTTAAAAAAAAAAAAAACCCAAAGATGTGTTACAGATGCTTCAGTCTTTGCAGTTGTATATGAAAGAGAAGCCAACAGCCTGTCATTGCTTTGCAATACATTTTCTTGTATTCATTTCTGCATAGGCACTGTTGAAAACAGTGGTAAAGTGGTGCCATTTTCCTGAAATTCAGACTAAGCCCATATTCCTGGGAGGTCCCCATTCCTCCCCCATCAATCAGGTTGGCACTTATGTGAACTGATGGTCATAGAGAATGAAAATTTAGGTAGAATGAAAATTTAGGTAGAGTGAAATGCCAGCTTACCCAGGCAGGAGACGTGTGCTCCCCTGACCATGTGAATGATGGGTATTTTTGTGGATTTTGTTCTCTTCCTCTTGTGTGTTTACTCACAAAACAAACAATGTATTTACTCATATTTCAACCACAACTGACAATTTTCTTTTACAATGCATGTCCCTGGTAGATTTTAGATAGATCTTTACATCGAATTCCAGCTATTGTAGCACAATTAGTACTAAATAGCTAGTCTTGTTGCTTTTGATGTTCTGGGAGTTAGTTAGGGTGGTTTTTTCTTTGTTCTGTTCTGCTTTGGTTTTGTGTTGGTGGGACAAGCACTTGTATCTCTTCACAAATAAATTGAGGCTCTTGTCCCACTGCCGTGGTAGGCACTGGAATCATTGGGGATTTGTTTGACAGGAGTGTATCAAGGGTATGTTATCTCTGCAAGGTGCCTGATTCTCTTGTAACCCTCACTCCCAAGGGTCACCACTGGGATAGTCAGACCAGCTCCTGCTGCAGAGAGGGCAGAAACAGCTAAGGGAGCACATCTGGACAGTGCTGTATGTGAGACTGACACTTCCTAAGGCCATAACTTAAAACTACCAAAGCAAATGTTACTTAGACCCTTTGAAAATTTTATCACCACTTCCTAGTCCAATATTTTGGATACTGGGCCAAAATCTGAGTTCCCTTGAATTTTTTTTTTTGCATTGTTTGGCACTTTTTCAAATCAAAAGCCAGTAAACCAAGGCAAGCCTGGTGGAAAGGGTTCATTTTCAAATTCCTCCTGGTACTGACTGCATAGAAGAGAAAGGCTTCCTAGTCTCAGCTCCTCTGTCTATCCCCAGGACAGTCAAGAGAGTAGAGGAACTGCATTTAAAGAGAAGGACCTACGCAACTCTAAACTTAACCATGTTTTCAGAAAATGTAAAAGTTGTTACCATGTCTCTACTGAGCATATGCAACACGTATTTTTTCAGACATTTGTAACCTGGAAATAGGAAAAAACACATTTCATGCCAAACTGCAATTTTTCCTTATGAGGATGGTGATATCACAACCTTTACATAATTTTCTATGTGAAAAACCCCACTTTGGTGTTATTCTGCAGTGCCTTATCTCCCACAGCTGACATGGAAAGAAACAAGCTTCCCCCTGCCCAAAGCCCTTGATTAAATCAAACTGAAGTCAGAGAATGGAAAATTTCAGACCATATGTTCAAAGTTATAAACAAATGAAACCAAGGTATTTTTCTAGCCAGAACTATCAACGATATCTACAATGATTAGTTCTAGTTATGTTTCTTTAAACCATGTTCCTTTTTATCCCCATACAAATACATTTGTGATCTACAGCTCCAAATACACTGGAAAAGGCAAAACAAAGAAGCACAAAAATCCTCTTCCTGAGAAGATGAACAGAAAGAAAATATAATTTGAGTCAGAAACAAGGGTACTGTTCACAGCAACAAAAAAAAAAAAAAAAAAAAGGCGCCGTAGCTGCATCTGCTTAGAGAAAGGGCTTACATTCAGATGGCGTGTGGGTTTGTTGCCACCCTTGGCAGCAAATTACTTTCATCCCTCATCCACAGCTCTTTGACATGACCATCCATGGCTTTATCATGGTTTCAGATGAGTTAACAGCACACAGTCTGCAAACTTACCTAAGGGGAAAAAAAAAAGGTTGGATTTTTAATCTTCTGTGTTTTTTACATTTTTGACATATTTGTGGCTTTTGCTGCATAGCAGGTAACCTGCAGAGGAGTATGTACATTTAAATGCTTCTGTGGCTACCTACTCAGGAGCTTCACCCTCAGCAGTCAGCAAACCGCAAACCCCATTTCTCTTTGAGAAAATCTGCCAGGGTGAGGATGATTCCCTAATTAGCCACATCCTCTGTGTTTCACCATTAGATAACACAAGGAAATGTGTTCACGGCTTGCTGCTTCATCAAGCTGCTGTAGTGATTCATTCCACGTCGACTAGCACTGGGAGAGCAGAAAAGCCCGGGCTGACAGTAGGGATGTGAAGGAGAGCACCATTCCTGTATGACTTCAAACAGAGTCTCTCCCACTGTTTTTCCATACATGAAGGTTTGCCCTGGGCTGCCCCAAGGACCTTGCCCTCCATTTACCTCCCAGAGTAGGAGATATTTTTGGTTGGGTCATTTGTTCAAAACATGGGTGTCAAAATGTGTGTTTCTCGAATGTGTGTTTGTTCTCACAGAGGTATCAGCTGGACGCCAGTGTCTCTCTGGAGCAATAAAATATTCAGTTCCCATGAAATCATGCTCCTGGAGGCAGGACATATCTTGATGACATTCTTGTAGTCACAGGACTATTTGCCTACAAGAAGAAATGGGGCATGTTGCCCTGCTCTGAGCACTGCACACACAGCACAGTCAATTACACTGTGTGGGATCCCCCATTCAGCTGTGGCTGTCTGAGCACTGGTGCATCCTCCCAGTGCAGGGCCTGGACTCTTCTGTGCCCAGGGAACAACAGCCACATGTGTGCATCTCCAGCAGGTATTTCACCTGTCTTCTTTCAGACACTCACAACTGTACAGGAAACCTAAGCAACCATTTTTGGATCGAGCTCTTAGAATGCTGTACTTCAGATAGATGCTCGCAGCCTTCTATAAGCAGCAATAGGCATCTCTGCATTTTCACTTGATTCCATCTGTCCCAGCATCATTCCTTGTCACCCACATGTAACCTGCCTATGCTTATGATTGAATACTCTGTGTGTGTGTGTAGTTTCAGGGTCTGTCATCAGCCTGTTAAGAAATGTGATGGGTACAGGAATTACTGACTGTACAGCCTAGTGCTCTCAGTTATTTCAGGGCCTCAGAGTTATTTTTGAAGGGTGCACTGTATTTTATATTACATGTCTGCAACACTGTTTCTTACAATCGCAGAAAGTAATTAGCTTTTATTTCAAAGAACAGCCTCTTCCAGGTGTCTTCACTGGGCCTGTCACCTCTGCACGCACATTCCCTAAAGAGGTGAAGCAACACTCAAATGTATCGTGGACTTGATGACTACCCTCCCAGCAGTTGTGCCAGCCTTCAGGATTAGACTCAGTTCATGGAAAAGTGCTGGGAGTTTCCCTCAGGAAGAAAACAGTCTGTTTTGTTTAGTGAGGGTTAGCATCCATCCCAGGGAGAAATAACAGTTTTGTGGTTTAGCCCTGGTAGCAGCACACCAGTTAAATCCGTATTAAAACATGGCTCAAGTGTACTTTGTCAGCAGTTTGTGGCCAGATGGCAAGGCCTTATGCTGACCTGCATCAAGGGAAATATTGTGATTTAACCTCCAGTACTGGCTAGCCCAGGCTGCTGCCAATCTCCTGACTCCCAGCCTCTTCACCTACCACTGAGCAGGCAGATCAGTTGGGCATTTGAATTCTCAGTCCTGCTTTGTCTGTCCCCATTCACTTTCCCTCCAAAGGCTCCCTTTCCCTCCAAAAGGTGTTTCCTCTCATGCATTGGCATTGCAGCCTAATCTGCTCCAGAAACATACCTGAAGATGACCGATATCTGTCAAGCAAACAAAATGTTTAACATTATTCTAAGTGCTTTGATATTAACCATGTGTACAATGTAGGGAAGGTGGGTTTTGGTTGTAATTCTTGTCCCACCAAAAAAAATCCTGAGTGCTTGTTCTACCATTAATGACCTGCTACACACCTTATTTTCCTGCAGCATTTAATGTATTCATTTAGACTCTGTGGAGGACGCAGACAAGGATGAGAAACTAAGACGTGGCTAAAAGGAAGATATATCCTTAGGAAGACACCATCAACCGTTCTCTCTGTTAAACGTGAAATGATCTATTACTTCTCATCAAAGGGGTTCACCTTCACTGAAAGTGGGATTTTGCCTTTGTCAGTGTTGTAATCTCTAAAACATACACACATCTTCAAAAGAGAGAGAAGTATTTTCTCATTGTGTCTGGTCAGTAATATTAATATATGATTATTTTTGTAGCTTTGAAATGTGGAAGTGCCTTATCTTACATCACCTTCTCAAGCAGGGCATTTGTCTAGTGTCAAAGTAGTCTGGCTTGCCAGCCTGACTTTTAAGAAGACAATGTCCTTAGTATGAATGGTATCTCTCTTGGGATGTCCTTTTTTTCTTTACTTAAGAATAAGATAAGTCTGTTAAATAATGTTCGTTATCAAACTTTCCATTCTTAGGAAAGGAGGGGCCTTTTTCCTCTTTAAGGGTGTTTGTTCTAGTTCTGCTTCTGAGGATTACTCATTTCCAGTACACTGGCAGGTAGCATACATGGCAGGCTTTAGCAACAGGTTTTCTATACCTGAGTCACAGGATGTACTAAGGAAAGAATGTAATGTTATTTAGAACGAATTACTGTCTCCAATGTAGGGCATACACAATTCAAAAACTAGCAAAATAAAACGTGGTGATGTCTCACCATTTTCTTAACAAAGAAAATGTGGCCAAACCCACATCAATCTTTTAAGAAAACATATGAAGTCTCTATCATATTTCATTACATCTCCTTTTTGCATGGATAGTGATCTGTTTTGAAATAGTACCTCCTAATTTCTGTAACCTTAATCCTTATTCTTTTTAATGCAAAGCAGTAAATAACCTGTGATGTGGTTCCCTGCTGCACAATTAGTTGGAACAGAAAACTACTGTGAGCAGGGATCAGTTTAAACCATCACTGCCTAAACACCTTTCTGTGTAAAAAACCTGTCTCTTCTGCAAAGATTTCTGTCCTGGCCTATTGCTATGCCACTTGCTTGTGGAGGTGCCCACTCCTCGGCTGCCATTGGATCAAGCAGCACTACTCAGAACACATCACCCTCCTGCTTTTCGCCATCTCCGTGCTCTGTCCCAGGTTGGCTGCCAGCTGCTCATGCTCATACCTGGCTAACAGCTCAATAACTGTTTGAGGTACAGTTGATTTGAAGTACAGTTGGCCACACTTTCAGCCATAAAGATAGGTAAAAATCAGTGTTCTGCAGTCTGTGATTGCTCCATGAAACATGAGAATGTGATCCAGGAAAAAGCTGCAGAATGGTAATTGTGAACAATTGCCCACACAGTCACTCATCTATACAAGTGAAGAACAAAAACAAGTAGTAGTGAGGGACAAACCTTTAGACTTTGGCCCTTTTTTGTGGTTGTAAGTGCAAATCTCCGTGACACTGCTGTACAAATGATCTTGTGTCCTTCTTTGACAACAAATGTTGAGGAACACTGGAATCGACACCTCTCAGTTTCTATGATTTTCTCCTATGCAAAGAGTAACTTAAACAGCATTTCACAAAGGCAGTTGTGTCTCTTCTGCAAATGTGACCCCCTTTAGCAGCAAAAAATATAACAAGCCAAGGTGGCTGAAGCCCCTGCCTGAGTAGTCCCACCATGAAACACCTTGAAGAGGAGCACTGGGACTTTTCCCATTTCACTGAAATAGCCATTCCCCACAGGCATTGGTGAAGTGATCCCCTGATCCTCCTTACAACCGCTCCTTAAAATCCTTCTTTGACATACCAAACCTCACAGATACCCACCAGCAAGCAGTGAGCCAGCTATTACAAACTGCACGGCCTTACTTTGCCTCAGCACTTGATCACTATCTTGTCTTGTACTGCAATCAAACTGTTAAAGTCTGGGGTGATGACTATCTCCTCCTTTTCTCTGGACCTCTTAGTCCAACAGGATCAGGATCATGATAAGGATATTGAGGAGCTAAAGCAAAAGAAGTAAAAAAAAAGTTCAAATAGTTAAAATAAAGAAGAGTTAAACAAAGGAAGTAATAAGCATATTTAGCATATTATACATATTTTTAAACAGTTAGTAATGGAAAAGATCACTGTAGGAATAATAATTGTTACTATTTTTGTCTTGTGTAGATCTTTTAATCTGTGACTCTCTGAGCATGCTAATTAAAGACTTTGCACATATCCAAGTACAGATAATTCCCATCTGGAAGGGATGGGATGTGAGAGTGAAGCAATTTAATGCCAATAATATCCTCATCTGACATTATCACTGAAGACCTGGGGTTGAGTTTCCATTTTTAATTAGCTAGCAATCTTCATGTGACTAGATAGATGGATTAAGTACATCCTTATCTACTGTTTGATACCTGGGCCAGTAGTCACCATCACATTATGGATGTTTGCAATGGACAGGTACCAGCAAATCTGTGACCTCTGAGGTGACTCGGTTATTGGCCAGAGACATTTATGTGCCAGTCGGTAGCTGTAAAACTGGGACTCAGCTTCAGACCTGAAGGTGGCAACTTCCTTCTCATTTTACCACTCATTATGTGTGGTAAAATAATTCCTTCCTCCCATTTCTTACTGATGGCATTAAGATTTCAGCTTTTCCTTTGTGGGATGGCAACCACCTCTTTTCTGCAGTAAACAGTAGAGGTGCCAGTATCAACCACAGACTTTTTCCTTGGAGTCAGGCAGCCACAGCCCCAGAAGACAGTCTGCTCAGTAGAAAGCAGCAAGCTTTTAAACTTTCACCATACATTGATTTATTAAAACTTCTGCAGGTGGTTAGATGACTTTTCACTTTGCTCTGTGCCCATGGGGAGGGATAAAGGTAACCACTTTCTCCCCTAGCTGCCCTGTTGGACACCAAGGTGAGTGATTCCCATCTCTGTTTCAGAGGTCAGCTACCCATTTGCAAAACGTGCAGGGTCCGACTCTCTTCCCTTTTCACAAACTAACAAATCCCCAGTATTTCTTGAAGTGGCTCTGAGTCAGGTTTGGGTATGTGCCACGAACCCGTCACAAGGAGCCAGGCAGCCAAGTAGGCAAAAGGCACCGCAGCCCCATTTAGCTGTATCCTTCAGTAGCTGTATCTTTCAGTAGTTGTAATTCCTCTTTTGTTCAGCCTGGAGCAGATGGAGAATCAGAGCACATTTGGGCAGGTGGAAAATCTTCCAGCAGCAATGTCTGGAGCTCTGAACTCGGCTCCTTGCATGTCCTCCCCCCTGCCTGGCTGTGTTGGCCCAGGGTGCTGTGTCTGCTCAGATGGCTCCAGACAGAGAAGAGGGCTGGGGAGGAAAAGTGGCAGATGGCAGCTGAAGCTGGATCAAAACAGGAGGCCTCACCTTCATACAACAAGCACTGATAGGAGCTGGATTTTTTTCCGGCTATGTTTTGGGTGGCTATATTTAAAAAGTGCCCCTTTGCAGAGAACTTTGAGGTTTTTGATTTTAAAAGTCCAGAACTTTTTGCTGTTTTCCCCATCTCACCCTGCCCATGGGCATGAAGGGACAGATCCAGACCTAAATGAGAGTATGTGTAAGTGTGAAGCTCAGGTGGCAGGACCCCACGGCCCTGTGTTTACCAGATGTAATGCTTCAGCTGTGGGAAATTTTTTCAAGGGGTGATCCATCTTTATTGCCATGTTTGCTGTGTGAACATGACTGTGCAAGATGTGTAATAAAAGCAAAGCAGCTTTTTCTATGGCTTTCCTGAGTTAACAGAAAGCTGGCAAGGCTTTCAGAGCCCTTCCCAGGTGCCCTTCTTGAGACCATGCCAACATGTTTTGCAAACACAGAATGGGCCAAAATAGCTGCTTTCACGTAACCTAAAATTTGTCCACACAAAGTGCTGGGAGGGGATGAGTAAGAGTGGTGAGCAGGCCTGTAGGAACTGGTATATGCCCCTGCAGTGCTGTTCTCTGTGCAGCTCAGGATACAATAATGTTCTTGTGCAAGTGTGGGGGTATTTAGCAGAGGTGCTTGGTACCTACTGCCAGCTGTCACTCTTTCTTTTCACTTCTCCAGCTTTGACAAAAAAAAAACCAAAAAACAAAAAAAAGGGGTGGATTTAAACACCAGAATGATGCCAAGTCCTTGAACAAAGCAAGCATCAGACATTTATAATTTAATTTTTCAACCTCACGATATGGAAAAGCTAAAGAGAGAACAATACATGATAGGAAAACTTGCTAGCAGGACAAGAAAATGTGCCAGATGCATCAGGACAGCTCTAAGACTTCAGTCTTCACTACTCACATTGATTAGGAAGCACTGCTGAGATCCATAAGCCTGTGTTTGCTGCTCCACCAGAAGTGCTGGTGCCAGCAACTGTAGTCTTGCCATAGGACTGAAGCGTCCCAGCCACTCTGCCATGAGATTCCTCAAGCAAAGGAGATCTAGCTATGAAGTTTGCCAGGCTGGGGGAATTGAAACACAAGCTAATCTGAATCACAGAATCACAGAACAATTTAGACTGGAAGAGACCCTTGAGGTCATTGAGTCCAACCGTTAGTCCAGCTCTGCCAAGTCCACCACTAAACCAGGTCCTCAAGTGCCACATCTACACATCTTTTAAACACCTCCAGGGATGGTGACTCACCACTTCCCTGGGCAGCCTGATCCAGTGCTTGACAACCCTTCAGTGAAGAAATGTTTCCTAGAATCCAATATAAACCTCCCCTGGCATAACTTGAGGCCATTAATTATGTTAATAGTAGACAGGGGACAATCTGTTTCTCCTGGCTTTCATCCTGATGATTAGGACCACTTCAAGCATTTCCTATCTTCTCAATCTATTTTTATCTGGAGGAGGTTTCACAGAACATGCAGTATCTCAAGGAGAGCAATACTCAAGTAAATTGAACTGTGTGACTTATTCCAAGCAGGAAGTGGTCTTGATAAGCGTTCCTAATTCTCTGCTTACAGCTTCAAAAGCAATTTGCCAACCTAGGACCCACCTTGTTACATGACTGAGGAGAAGCTGTGCTGGCCAAGGTCCCTGGTCCATCAGCGGGAAACCGGGCCAGAGCAACTGGACTCTACTTGCAATTTGTGTCCTGCAGCACTGCATGGTTGGTAAATGGTTATCCTCTGTGTCTTTCTTTTGAGCTGGGCTCCATCCCATCATCACCTGTAGATGGAAGGAGTTACAGGGAATCCCGTGTCTGATTGCATGGGGTGTGACCTGCTTCCATGGAGGTAACTCTGCCCTGCATCAGGTACCCTCTAAAATAAGCTCAAGGAAAAGTGCTTTGGTCTATTTTAATGTGTGCACTAATTGGTTTTGTCATTTCACAGACATGACATTTCACAGACACGACAAAGATTTCACCAGACAAGGTGGGGCATTGTCCTTCCTGAAAAGGAAGACGTCTGGGTTTCTCAAGGCAGTTTTGCAGGAAAAAAGGCAGGGATTTGCCAGAAGTTTGCTAAAATTTAAAATATTAACTAGGCCTCAGAGAAAATTTGAGGTGGTACTTCCCCAGCTGCAGTTTTGAGTGAAGACCAGGGAGGAGGGCAACATCCCCTCAAGACAGATTCCTTGCAGAGGGGAAGGGGACCCACTTTCATTCAAAACAAGCCCTGCAGATTGGCAGGGGGTCAGCCAGCAGCACCCAGCCCCTGGTGTGCTGGTGAAGGAGTCCATGGGCTCCATGGCTGAGGGAGTACTAAAGAGGAATAACACTCTTTCAAAGCACCTCGGAAAACCTGGCAACGCCCAAAGCACTACTGCAGTTCTGAAGGGCAGTTGTGTTATTTTCCTTTTTGTCAGGGTATCAGAGTGGCTGTCAGATTCGCCACCTTATTTGCAGAAATGGAAGAGTCAGAAATAATCTGAAAAAAAGCTGTCTTCCAGCATGTAGATCTACATTATAGGCTCTCGCATCACCATGGCAATTAAGAAATCTCTGACATCTTAAATCTCACTGAGAAGAAAATAAAGTAGTAAAATGTCACAACATGACAGGGTGAAATCTGTCCTTCCTGGATACCTAGTGAGATAAACAGTTCTGGACCAGGGTCAGACAGAGCACTGAACTGTAATAGGCTCCTGTCAGAGGGCTCTACTGGCAGAGAGGTGTAGTGTTTTGAGTGGTTAAAGTGCACTGAAAATTTCTATCCTGCCCCTTGGAAAAACATGTTAGTTAAACATTAATGTGGTTCCTTTGCTAGTGACACAAGTCACAGGATGGGGACAAGCACAGACAAAAGACCACAAACTTGTTTCTCTCACCTTTCACAGGACCAGTGTTACATCTTGGTTTTAGGCTTCATAGGTCATATTTATTTTATAGTGTTCCTGACACACTGATTTTAGGAAACAGCATTGCTGGTTAGCCAGCACAGACTAAAGCCTGCTGAAGAAGGTGCTGCTGTGCCAGTGAAACCACTGCCTTCTTTCTCAGTCGCTCAAATATTTGCTACTGCCATGTCGTTTGGCTGGACACTGGCGCTTCTCTGACCCTTCTCTAAGCCAAGCTATTTCATTAAGACGGTAGAAACCTAAGGAAAACTGAATGCTTGCTGGGTCTGTAGCGGGGAACTAGATCCATTCACTAAAGGGTCAGGCAAGGAAGGAATTACATACTGGGGAAGAGCAGGGGTTGGCAAGGCAAGGGGCAGATCTCCCTCCTTTGGAAACAAGGAGCTGTTGGAGCAGGTAAGCTGTATTGTCTAATTGCACCCATATTGCTCACGGTGCAATGGCACCCTGGCAGCTGGGCTGGCCTCGGCCCCTGCTCCATCCTCCAGTGAGCAGGGCAGGTGAGACAGGACAGGCTGCAAGAGCCACTGCAAGATGGGTTTCACTGGGCCTCTGACCTGGGGGAAGCTACATGGAAGTCTAGGACTGCAGAGATATGAAAAATATGGCCAAGGGAAGGGGGAACAGAGAAGGAGGCTTTCCCTGGCCCCAGCTGCAGTAGTCCCACATCCTGTTTTGGTTACTGCATTCCCTCCCCTATGCTGATTTGCTCCAAAACCTGCCAGGGAAGTGAAAGAATAACCAGAACAACACGTTTGCTACTGAAAGGCACTCAGCCTTGAGCTGTACACATGCAGCAGAAAACAGGGTGCCAGAATCTGGCGCTGAACACGACAGGCCAGAGATAACATGGATCAGGCAAAGACACAAGGTCCCAGCCCCACGGGGTCAGGAAGAGTGTGACACGGGATTTGTGCTGTCCCTAGGCTGGCCGCAGGAGATGATGGGTGATCCAGCATAAAGCTCGAGCAGCACAAACAGATGATACTAAAGCTCCTATAAAAAATCCCCCAACCCTGCCAGCACAACAGATTAACTGTGAAAACTTGACTCAGCAGCAAGGATTTGGTGTAAGTCAGCACTTTACATTGTGTGGCTGCAGTGATTTTGACCTTGGAGCCCTAATGCTGGATATATTGGACTGTGAAATGGGCACAGGAAGGGCAAATGACCACGTGAGGCCAAAGCACCCAGCACCTCAGGGACAGCGGCTGGTAGGACTAAGGCTGCAGAAAACTGGATCTGCTGGGTCTGTTCAGAGCTCTCAGTTCTATTGTAAGCACTCATCAGAGCAGATGAACAGCTTGCCAAGTTCAGTGTCTGTATGAAAAGTTGGGAAGAAGGAATATGATAAATTATCTTTCCATATCCTGATTGCATCTAATTTCGTAATTGACCATCTGTCTACTTTTTTTTAGCCTCTTTTTAAGTCTGAGATGTGTGCTTGTTTTCAAAATCTCTTCCAGATATAAAATTCTTTCAGATAACAATCCCTTTTTAATTCTTTCACATTAGATATTTGGGTGTAATGGGTATTGGTGAAATGATTTTTTAATGATTGCCTTGTTCATTAACTCTTCTTTTTTAAAGTGTGCCATATTCCAGAATAAGAATGCTCTGCCAGTCCTCTCATGTAAGTAGCCCCAGTGCCTACAATAGACACACTGACATCCAAAGCTGTGGTTCAACAAACTCCTCTGCACAAAATAAAGGTCCTTTAAACTAGCAGAGAACAAACCCAGCTCCTGGGGTACTGGTGCTTGAAGTGGGATCTGTGGGAAGGAACCTTATGAGAGAAAGGAACCATGTGAGGAAGACATTGGTGTTGTCTCTGATTAACAGATTTTTTAAAAATAGCTGGAAGAACTGGAGTGTCAGACTTGCACAGTGACAAGAACTGAGTTCATAGAAAAAATTAAATAAGCTAAACATTAAATCCACATGGAATACCATGAATTTGAATGTCTAAAATTTGTCTCCTAAGGATGTCTGAACAACAAATTTCAATACTCTTTAAGAGACAGTGAAAATGCTCTGAAGCCAGATCTGAAATGAATGCATTTCCCAAGAAGTCTCATCTCCTCTCATGTCCTTTTACTTTCTGGCTCAGCTTCAGATAACATTTGGGAACCACAGTATCTACAGAACTTACCACAGGCAGTATGTTCTGGCTACTCGCATTCATATTATTATTAAGATGAGAGATCTCAAATATTTCCATCTCTTTTATGAGAAAGTTAAGAATTTCTGCATAAAATTATCAGTAACCAGGTCCTGGTTATTCGTGTTACCTGGAAATAGGATAATGAAGATAATGGATATTTTGAATCAAAGGTAGTTCAGAAAGAAATTACAGGAAAAATAATTTTGAGTTGCATCAAAACAGAAACCTTTCAGAAATGGCTGGTGAAATTAAAAGGTTTGAGAAAAATAATTTCAGGAGAAATGAAATACTTGGTTTGACTAAAATACATTATTCTTTCTGCTTTGAGCATTGCCATACATATGAAACATAGTAGAAAGAAAATTTCAAGGAACTACTAAGTCAGAAAGGGCAAAAGAGATCAATTTAATTTTGAAGAAAGCAGAAGTGAAATAAACAATTTTCTTAAAAAGAATTTTTTTTTCTTAATAGACAATTATAGCCCAGCATCAAATCACAAAAGCTCACAGCATTACTGGAACTTCTCTGAGAAATAATCCCACATTTGAGTATGTAAGTTGCTTTCCAGGTGGGAAGAGGAGAGAACAGGAGGGGGATGCAAATAGCCATAAGGAGACAGGAGTTGCAGGCCCTGCTGCCCATCTACCCTGGTGAGTGTTCTGAGGGGCCCCAGTCCTGGTTTGCTGGCAGGACTCAGAGAAAATGAATCCACCTGGGACTCCCAGCCTACACCGTGCACAGATGGAGATGTCTTGAGCCAATGGAAGAAAATCAAAACCTCTTGCTCTGAAGCTACTTTAATCTGGTGAGGGAGAGACCTCCATATGGATGCTAAAATAAGCAGAAATTCTTACTGACAGCGTAACCCATTTAGATTTCCTGTATATACAGATTTAAGGAATAGACACTAGACCACTGATTTTTGTGACCCCCTTCCCTATTTGTGTGTGGCACCCGAGATGCTGCCCTGACTCAGAGGAAATTCCAGAGGGAGGAGCCCTCCTGTCTCCCTCCCTCTGGGTCAGCTGTCGATGCACCAGCCTCTTGCTTCTAAGAGCAAAGGGACTGGACACCTTGAGTCCATGCTTTGAGTGATTCTGCTGGGAAAACATGAGTATTGCCTTGGTATTGGTAGCCCAGGTGCAGCTCTGTTGTTTACCCTTCAATTTCATCCCAAATTTTCAAACCATTTTCTGTTTGATTTTCAATCTGTGCTTCAGGTTACATCTCCTTCTTGATCTTCCTAAAAGTTGTATTTTTTGTATTTGCAAAGCCATTATCAAACACCTATTTGCTGCTGCTAATACAGAGAAGGGAAAAAACATTTCTGCCGAAAACATGAGAGAGATTCCTACTCCTGAGGGCAGGATGTCTCAGCTCTGAAACCTTATCTGCACATGAGCTGTACTGCCTTGCAATGGGTTAACCATCTTGATATGGAAGTGCTTATTTCTGGGAAGAAGAATCCATCTGCAGAAGCATCTGTATATTAATCTGATGGAAGATGGGACCGTAAGGTGTATGAGGCATAAGTGACCCTGTAAGGATAAAGACTCATTCTCATATATAACTTTCATCCTCATATATAACTTTCCAATTGGAGTATTTTGGCAGTATGTCATTATTTGAAGGGGCATATTGCTGCAATGTAGTGTTTGCTTGCTTTCTGCATACACTATGTACTCCATGGATTATAAAAAAAAAAAAAAAAAGTATTTTGGCCTAGGACAAAGCAAAGACACAATGACTATAAAACACAGCACAGAAACTCCGATGGCAATCACCCCACACAGCAGGGGGCTCGTATTCAGCTAAACCAGTCTTCTGGTACAGCAGGTTCTGGCTAGTGAGAATCCATTGTCATTTACAAGCAAGCATATTTAAGTGCTTAGGATATCTTCATTCCATTTTGTTCTGATTTGGCTGGTCTCCTTGTACTCATTCTCTCGGAGCACACTTAAGGCACCAAACCCTTCATTTACATATTCAGTTGCACAATAATTTTTTCATCAGGTCACTCTTCTGTGAGTTGCCATTTGCCAAGTACTGCATTTGGAAGCATTTGCTGGTCTCAGGAGAGGCGATGCTTCATTTGTCTTGGGAAGAAGACAGAAGTCCTCACAGGCAGGAAAAACTGGGCTAGATGAAAAATGCATTAGCATAAGTAAGATAAAAAATTAAGGTGCAGAAACTGTAATTGCAAAATACAACTGTGTGAATTCTGGCATTAAGGACCCTGGAAACCACAAAGAAAATAACTGCCATTAGCCTGGGAACGACAGTAAAACATGTTTAAACTAAACTACATTACGTGGTGTTTAGGATGCACTGAGGACATATGTAATCACTGGGTGTACTTGTACAGCACATCTGAGCATTCCCAGCAGTTTGCCACTGCCAGAAGGGGCAGCTCGGCCATTCTTCACCAGACTTAGCTTTGCCCCATCTCTGTCTCTCAGATGAGAATCTGCCAGCCAATTCTCACCTGGCAGAAACTGCTCACCTTTCATTTTTGGTAGGGTCAGGACAAGCAGTTTCAGTTGGTGCTTCATTCCAGCAGACAGCACCAGAGCCAGTGCTTGGAAAAGATCGAGGTCTCCCACCCAGGGTGAGCAGGGCTGGCAGAGGGACTGGGAGCTCCTTGCTCAGCAGCCAGGAGGACATAGCTTGACAGAGCTGTTTGCAGCTCCTGGGAGCTCAGGTACTTTAACTGTACTCTGGTTGTGTAACTCCAAGGAGTCTGTTCCTGGGCTATAAGAGTCCATCATCTTTCTGCAGGATTCATAATGCTGCAATATCTTTTTCTCTGTGTAGAGCTTCTGAGTTTAGATGAAAAACCAGTTTGCTTGGGGTCATGGAGTATGTACCCCTTACACTAAGAAGCACAGGCCTTAAGTAGTTGGTAGGCATGTTCTAAACAGTGTCAGAGAAAGCTATGGCATTGGACTGAAGATTGCTCAAAGTTTGTCTTTTTTCACCCCTCACGGTTCCTGTGAATTTACAGCATCATTGTTTCTCATCATGTCAACAAACCAGCCTCAAATACCCAGGGTTTGTCCCTACCAAGGAAGTCCAAAAAGATAAATAATGTGGAGACAGCTGAAAGTGTCATTCAGATGCAACCACATCACTATGTGTTACTGCTGGCATAATTCATTTTTTCTGTGTAAGTGTTCTGGTTTTGATTTGGTTTCAGTACACAGCCTATTCCTAAGAACACTGCAACACCAGTTGCAGTTCCTGCCTCTTGTGCTGCTATCCCAACTTGACAGTCACTGCTGTTAAACAGCAGCAGAACCGAAATACTGAGGAATGTGGATGGGAAGCAACTTTTTGGAGTCCAAGCAAAGCTTGTATAGAGAACAGCTTAAGCTGCAAATGTATTTGGGAGGTCGAGATTCTGTAGAAAATATTAATTGGAGACTTTTAGAACAGGAAAGGAGATTTAGCCACATATCTTTCATTAAATACTAAGAGGAAATCCCCATGAGCAGCTTGGAAAGTTTTGATATAAATTATTTAATTGCAGAATGACAGAGTCTTCCTGCGCAGTACTAGCTCCAGCTCTGAGCCTTTTTAAGTACCAAATTCACATAATATAATGGTAGAAAAACCATTACACATACAAAAGTGCTGAAAATGGAATACTTTCCATGGTGATTAAAAAAAAAAAAAAAATCAAGTTCTTAAATTCAAGCCAGCATTTAGGAGCTATATCAATGTAGAAACTTTGGCAGGAAAAGGAGCATTGACTGAAGGTTATTGTTATTATTCTTTTTCTGGTAAAGCAGGAGCCAGTTGTGCTAGAGTTTATCCCAATAATTTTAAAGGGAGCTGTTTTGTTGTTCTCTTAAACTTCTGACTACTTCTGGTTTCATTTTTTTTCGGTCAAACCCACAAAAATTTGTTAAGGAGGACTTGGTTAGTTCAGTGCAAATTTCCATTGCTTGCTTTCTGACCATTGTTTCTTTTAAATCTTACATGAGCAGAGGTAGCTCGATGGATTTGGAGCTTAAGTGCCCATTCTTTTGACAATCCAAGCATGGGAGAACTGCAGCTTGATATAACGAGCAGAGTAAAAACTAGGGAGGTGTTAGGTTTCTTCTTAAGTAATCTTTTCTGTTCTTCAATGTTCCTTTCCCCCCCCCCCCACGTTAATGACTGCTGAATAGTCTGCAAAGAATGCTGCAGACGACCAGTCTTGTGTGCTGCAAAGTGTTATATTGCTCTGCCCCTGGAAGCTCCCCAGTGTGAACTACGTTACCTATTTGTACAGAGAGCCTAAGGGGTTACACTCTAATATGAGGTGAGGAAACAAATCTGTAGAACTCTTAGAAGAGAAAAAAGGAATAGATCTGAAAAGAGAGCCAATGAGAATTACTGCAGAGTTACACAGAAAAGTACTTTAATTTAGCTAGTCATACAAGATCCACCAGCCTGTTGGACCCCCTGAAAGAACTATATCCATGCCTGCGACCTTCCCAATGCCTTCTGAGGAAATGAGTGCGAACCAAGGTGCTTTGACAAAACAAGTAAGAACCAACTCCCTTTGTAGCTTTTGGTTTTGAAACATTTCCCACTGTCCAAATCAAAAAGTTCTTTCATAAAATCCTTGTTCATCTGGTTTTGACCCTGAGGTGGAACTGAACTCCCCAAGCACCAAACTCCTCATGGAGATCATAATTCATTCCAAAGGCAATGGCAGCTCAGCTTTCAGTTGAGGTAGCAGGCTAAAGGACCTCACCCTCCAGGTGCCATGTAAGAGGCTGGGGGTGCACATATCTGGGAGTGGGATGGGGATGGAACGGGGGCAATCAATGCCTTTCCTGTGTAAGCCCAGGCGGGCCTGCATAGCTGTAACATCAAACCACAGTATAGGATCAAGAATCATGCATAAAGTCACCTCCAGGTGCTGGTTCGCTACTTCAGAGCTTTTCTGATGGCCAGGATTCCAAAACAGCAAACTTTCTTCTTGACTGTTTTCACGTTTCCAAAACAAGGAAACACTTCTTACCCTGGAGCAGCAGTTCTTAAGCTTTGAGGCACAGAGCATTCTGTGGCAGAGCTCGGAGAAGCAGCTGGTTTTTCACACAATGGTACAGGGCTTGTATGTTAATATGGCTCTTTTGAAGCTAATTACCAGAACATAACAAAAGGAACAAAAGTTGGATGGAGTAACTTCTTTAACTTTTTAATCTGTGGACTAACAACTGGTCTGCAATGCCATAATTTGCTGTGACATAGTTTGTGGTATGCAAATCATGGAGAACTCTGGCTCTCTATTGCATAATTACCATAACAATTTATGTTGGCTTAAAAGTACTTATCCTCAGAAAGTCCTTGTTCCCTCCTTTGACTTTAGAAAGATTAAAAAGAGTAACTGATACAGTAATTTAACTTCTTGATGACCATATTAGTCCTGTAGAGCCTGCTCAATCAAGATGTTGATATTACTGTTGACAGACACCTGCACCAAATTTATTCCTGCACTTGAACATGAACAAAGTATAGCTAAGGTCAAACATAAGGAAGTTCTAGTTAATCATAGTTCTGGAGTGCAGTAGAAGCAATGGACATAAATTAGTGCAATACAGAGCAATTCTCAGAAAAAAAACTCCCTAAGATTTTATTATCTCCCTGTGAGACTGCAATTTGCAATTTGCACTATAATTCCATCAGCTGTCTTTTCTGCTTCTGTGCATAATCAGATATAACATCACATGTCATTAGAGAAACAATTATTCTAACAACAGACTAATAAATGCCTTCTGTTAGATGCAGGATTTAGCCAGCAAACATAAATAGACCTTTTACATCAATACCAGTGAGGATTAACAGTGACATTTTCATGTCACCCACTCATTTGTGAATTGCCACATTGTCACTGCAAGCCACAGGGTGGAGAGAAAAAAAAGGAGATAACCAGCAAATGCAAAGTTATCATTCGTGGGAGTGAAGAAACTGTGACTATTTAGAGATGTTAGTCAAAAATTCTAAAATTAGGAAATATTTGAATCCCACATAAATTCCATATTTAAGATTGTAGGATTGAATATTTAATGAGAATTTGGCTGAACAGGTTGGTTTTTTTTTTATTTGGGGTACAGTACTCCCTATTTATTCACAGTCTTCCTGTGTTAACTTGGACAACTCATACAGTGTTTGTGTGCCTCATATTTCCTCAGGCATATAATTTTTGGGATATATTTTAGGCAGTCTTTCCCATTCTGATATGTGGATTGGGAACAGTTACGTAGTGTCTGCAGACAATCTACAGGCTCCAAAGATTCTAGGGACTGTAGGTGAGGAGCTTCATCCTTTCTTGTATTTGAACAACATCTGAGATTATGGGATACTGACTGTGCAATGTCATCAGCAGAAGTTTTGACAGCTTAATGCATTTCCTCCTCTCCCAATCAATCAATTTCACTTCTTCAGTATCATTGCCCTGTTGTTTCATTCAATCTCAAGTCAAACAAGCAGGCAAAACCTTCATGAGGCCGCCAAGGACCATAAAAAAAAAGACACACTGGCAACATTGGCAACAACAACTCCATAGGCTACAGCAACAATTACTTTCCAAAAAGAAGAGTGGTGGAAAAGCAGTAATCTGAGAGTAGCTAATTCTTCTTTACTGACCCACTACTGTAACAGGTCAGAGGGATTTAAACCAGGCACCAGAAACGGACCCCTGAAGAGCACTAGTGAGGAATGTGGAACACTAAAATCTTCCAGTGGCTACAAAGACAGGAGCTGTTGGCCTGTACTGCTTTCTCACTGTGTGTACTGGCATGTTTGAGATGGGTTGCTTTTTTTTTCCATTGTCTTTACAACAGGCATTTCAGTTTGAAGGGTGGGTAGGAAAGTGAACTTTCAAAATGTTAGTCATCTGCAAAGTTACAGTATTCTACTTTCAACAGGATGTGAGGCAAAGTTTTCCAGAACTTGGATTTAGTTACACAGGCACCAAAAGGGGCTCATTTGTAAGATGATGATGTGGGCATTCCAGTTAGCCAGAAATCCCATTAAGGACCCATTGTAAAAGATACTACTTTTGACACGGTTAATGGAATAATCATTGGAGATTCTGTAGACAATGTGCAGTGTTTCTTACGCAAAGCAGAGTATGATTCACAGTGTTGACTCTAAGGTACATAACACTAAAATCATGAAAGAGTAAATGTGGTCTTTTTCTACATTTATCATCAATGTAATTTTTGTTCTTTCTACTCCTGAAATTTCAAGTGGAAAAGGAAAGCTTATGTTTAGTTTTTCCATTTAATTCTTAATGAAGAGATTCCTTTATTTGAAGCATCCCCATTTTCTGAGCTTTGTAGATCTAATAATCAATATTTATACAATTCAAGCTACTAAAAATAGAGACAGAAAAAAAACGGGACACGTGGGAAGCAGCTAGGAAAGAAGAGGGTGAGTACAGAAGGGATGAAGATGAACACACTGCTCCCAAGAGCTCTGCACTTGGCCAAGAGCCATCAGCAAACTTTTTCACAGCAGGACTTTGCTACCTAGTGGAAAACCAGTTGCTTTGTTTTTAGCTAGGGTTCCAGTCTAGAAGGAATCACACTTTAATTTAGAATTCTCTGATTTGTTATCTGTTCTGAGCTAAATCGTAAACTTTGCATTGATGTAAAAAATAACAACCGCTATTCTGTACAAGTGGTATATCAGAGAAAAAAGCAGGCCCTCAGTGCATACAGCAGAAGCCTCTGCTCAATGTTTGTCTGTTTGCAAACATTGCTTCAGATAAATTTACTCCAGATCCGGGAAAAGGTTTGGGTTCTCATTTTATTTAAGCCCCACAAATGTAAACACTGGATAAAGGCCGCTACCACATTTCTCTTGCATACACAAGTTCAAGAACTGCCCAGCACTTTAGTTATCCCAGAAACAAAAATTTGGTTACAAGGAAGTTGAGATTACTAAAGGAAATTGAAGCAGACTTTTGAAGTTCAGAAAATTTCAAGTTAATACCCAAAAGCCTAATATTTCCTAGTGTGCTGACAACTGTCCGTGATCTACTATACAGCCCTTAAAAGACGTACTGTGGATATAGTACTGAAAGCTCCTACCCACACAACTAACTCATTTTGCAAAAAAAAAAATCCTTAATGGGGTATCTTTAAGAACAATGATGTACCTTATGAACAGATATGATAATCTTGCAGCAACTCTTTTCAGTAGTTTCCTGTAGCTACTGTTCAGTGTTGATCCAACTGATTTCTGTCAGTAGTTAGAGATTAATAACATACTGTTAATTAGCTATGTCAGCTATATGAGGTACTTGGCACCATTTAACACCAAAAGTCTTCTCAGCCCTCCAGTTTCACCCATAGTTCAGTTCACATCATTTATTCACATGTGAAAGTGTGATACCTGTGTAAATGTCACAGGCAGATGAAATGATGTAGCATCTCTGCTTCCATCCCCATCCAAGGAAGAACTGCCAGCAGCTTCAAAAGCCTCAGACTTACCAATGCTGGAGCCCACACTGTGCAGCTGCAGACTGCAGGGGTGGCAGCTGCAACACCCACAATCTATTCCAGCCAGCCCCGCTCTGACATGAGGGGACGTTTCAAGAGGCAGAACACAAGTGTGAGGTTGGTGGCCAATGGTCCTGCTGTGGGACACAGCTGAACCAGCAGCACTTACCTGCATTCCTTTAATTATACTGTCCCAATCATTTCCATAAGATGTATCTATAGTAAGATACTATGCCACAGGTAACAAGGAAAAGAAATAGCAAATATATATGTCCTTATATATTCACGTGTTACAAACATGTTTTCTGGTACTTTGATGCTTTATATCATACAAGTGTATGTCCAGTGAACAGAGACATCTTTACAGTCTGCAGAGTTTATTTTGTCTTTCTGTATTTAAAGTAGTAAAAGGGACAGCACCTCTGTAGTATGAAATGTCCCAAGGGATTTCTGTGCCTCAACATGTATTGCAGGCATCCTTTACCTCTTTTTTAATAGGAAATAAAAACCCCCACACTTCCAGCATAATCAATCATTCCACCCAAACAACCATCACCCCACCCAGCTTCAGAAAGAGACATCTGTTATTTATGCCCATCCTACTACAGTTTCTCAGGCACTCTTAAGGAACTGCAAAGTGAAATAACTGGGAGAGCTCAACAGCCAGCCAGCAAAAGTGAAAGGCTCCTGGCTTCAGCAGAGAAGTACTAAGGAAATGCCCAGATACAGCCCACATGACTGAATTATTCTGGTAGTTAGTAGCATTTGAGATTAGGTTTACAAAGTCTCTTTTCATGGACAAGGGTTGATGCAAGGATACACTCCACAGGCTTTCTGCTTTAGACTGATAGCAGTCAGCTTCAATCTTTTACCTGCACTGATGCAGAGCCATGCATGGACACGGATCTGTTCACTTCTGTCACTCTTGCCAGTCCCACTGTGGGTTTACCAAATGCCTCTTAATGAAATAAGGGCAGGTTAAAATACATTAATGTGATTTGTCCCCAGGAACCCAGGGGAGGGGACAGTTTACAGCTGTCTCTGCAGAAGGGTAGGTGCACCTAAATACACTACAATGGTTCATTTGGCATGACGGGTCTACCTGAAAGAACATGGAATACTTTTGCAACTTGACCTGACTATTTCCTGCTCTAAGGGCATCTCATGCTTCCCTCCTTGTAAAAGTCTCAGAATATGGTTTCTTCAGGTTTTACCACAGGAGATGAACCACCTAAATTGTAACAGCTTTATTAAAAGCAAACACAAAACCTGGTGGGTTGGCTCAGTTTTTCCAATAATGAGTGCATATTACTGACACATCAACACTAAATTTGTCTAAACTGAAAAATCATGAAAGATAAATTCTGGAACAGCTGCAAAATGATATTTCATTATAACAAAACTAGGAATTCAAAATCATGTTTAATTTTTTTCTGTCAAACTGTTCACAGTTTAACACAAACTGAAAAGCTAGCCCCTCTCCTAAAACCTTCTATTAATCTCAGACTTCTTTATTTGCACACTCAGATGAGGATGTGAAAAAATGAAAGTATGTACCTTTTTTTTTTTCTTCAATGCCAACAAGGAAACAAAATGCACAACTCAACTACTTTTTTTTCTGGATGAAATCTCTGAAGGTTAGTCTATTGCCTTCAGGTTCATATGCATTCGATATAACTCAAGGTGTATTAAGTCAGGACTGTAATCTCCTTAGCCCTCCTTTCTAGCTAATGGAAAAATAAGCTAGCAATGCAGTGCTGAAAGGCTTCTCTTTCAGTGAGAAGCCTGAAGTTAAGCTGGGCTATTCTGATGTACCAGGACTGTGCTGCAACAGCTGTAGCTACACTCAACACAACAGTTGTTTGTGCTTTTGCAAACAGTACTAGTCACACTAAGAAATGTTAGTAAGAGGGCCAACTAAAATACCTGGCATCAGACATTAATTTATGTTAGAGCTCTCAGCAGGCCATCTCTCTCAACTATTACACCTCGGAGAAGGGATATATGTTTAGATAGAATTTTCTAAAGAACTAGTCAAGCCATCACATGATCAGCAAGCCTCCTGTAGACTGCTCTCCTACCAAGTCCTCCACTTCCCCCATAACGTCAGCTGCTTTCACATGCCTCTGTTCTTTCCTAGTTTCCAAGAACACTTCCTCCTCCCTTCTTCTCTCACTTGTGTCACCATACTACTGATTTAGGGTTGCTTGGCTTGGAGCTGCATGCATCCTGATCCACCAGCAGGGTAACAGCTGAGACTTTTTTCAGTTTAAGCACAAATCTGGATGTCTGTTAGGAGCTACTGGCCACATGAGGTTTTAACATATCTTCTGGTAAGGCAACAGCTCCAAAGAATTTTTAGATGCACCAAAATCCCACAGTCTAGCTTGGTAATGAAACTTCCCTTTACAGTAGCCACCAGCTGTAGTTAAGACACATTACAAAATACCTTAATCCTAAACCTTTTTTAAGTAGGTGTTAACCTTTACACAATGACTAAAACTAGAATTAGTCTTTCCAGAGTCAGAGATATTAAGCTGCACAGAAGTAAGGTCAGGATGCTATTTTAAGTTAAGCAATGCCATTCTCCCAGGCCCTTATTTAGACATACTTGTCTACAACAAAAATTGTTGTGTCTTCATTTACTTTGACATGAATTATTAGAAAGTAGCTGCCAAAGAAAAATGTTACTGTCTTGCAAACAACTCTACTGTATTTTTTCCATGTGTCCCTGCTTGAGTGCTAGACAGCATGAAACATCCTGAGGATTAAAAAAACCCAACACAAAACAGTAGATAGTTTTAACAGCCAATATGCACTTAAGTATGTAGCATACAGGAGCCAATTCAGAGCATTCATGGGCTCTTTTTATTTCATAAAACTAAAGCTTACAGATTCTCAACTCATAACCATTCAGAGAGACAACCACAAAAAGTGTATTAATAAAACCCAACAGGCTTCCAGGCCTCTAAAATTTTTCAAACATAAAGTACAAAAAAAGATACCACGTGTTTACATTACAGTCTTGCTGCCTTACACACCATCAGAAAAAGTGAACAAACACATTCAGTAACTTCAGACGTACCATTAAAAAGATACCAGTTAGTGCTCTGGTTTTCTGTACCATACAACTTTATTTCAGTCACATCTTTCTAGGCTAAGTATCCAAAATATTTGACTCAAGCATACCTTTAGACTGCAAATATACTGAAATAGGGCATCAAGTCTTTCCTATCTCAAAAGAAAACCCCATTAAGTTTTAGCTCATGTTATAAAAAGTAACCATGTGGAATGTGACAAGTCATAATGTGAAATCAAAGTGCTTTATTCCCATAGCGCAGACAGACATGAGTGGTTTTCCAGCCATTCCTTAGTATATCTCAAACACCAAAAGAGATATTCGCTCTGTTGCACCCCACCTTGCAAAGACCTTTTGGACCATTATGGTGAAATTTCATTAACTGACAGCTAAACAGTACCAGTGGACCAAAAACTTCATTTTGATATTTCAAATAATGAGTTATAAATGAGGCATCTTTTCATCGTTTTTCAAGTTTCCTTAATAATTTGCAAACTTCTACTGTATTATGCAACATTGTATTCCAGTTAGTCTCTTAAAATCCAAGGTATGCTCTATTCAAAACACAAATTATTTCCCTAGAACCCAATAGCTGTCTAAGACTCAGTATTTTTGTACAGTTCTTTGCTATTTGCATGGGAAGAGAGAAACACCTCACCCAACAGCCTCTATGAAAGAATTATAAACTCTCAAAGCAGAAAACAACTTTAATAAGGTTTGGACATCAGTAGTTGCATGGAATATGTGCTCAATTCAGATATGTCCATACTGAAGAGTACTCACGTTTTAAATGTTCTTTCAGAAAAGTTCCTTCCTACAGAAGTCTCAAAACCCATTTATCTTCCAGAGAGAAGGAAGTTTAAGACTTAGGCATTTAATTATCTTTTCTGTTACAACAGAATTAGCTCTATGTTACAATGTGTATGATTAATCCCCACCCTGTTTCAGACACCCCACTGCACAGGTGTACAGTTTAAACAGGGAGGACTGAGGGAAAATTTCTGGTCCCATCCCACAGACATAAAAGACAAAGTGCTTTGCAAGACTGATTTTATCCATTGCATTTGTGGCAACCAACCCAAAATGAAGGCACATGAAATCTATAACAATATAGCTTATAAATTGTAAACTAAAGCTGAACCTCTCTATAATTTCTAGTCTTTTTGCACGAAAGTAATGACCAGCACCTATGCAGAGGTTCTACTTTTTTTTTTTTAATGTAGCTTTTTCCAGAAACAGTTAAGTGTCACTTGCATGCCTGTGCAAACACTGTCATTTATTAGGTTTTGACGTGAAGTGCAGAAACTGGTTGTTTATCTGCATGGAAAGTCTGATGCCAACGCATCAGTAGCACTTCCTTCCCCTTGCTACAAGAAATGTAAGTCACTGGCAACAGCCATAGATAGCTGTTACCTCAAAAGTGCACACTCCCAGCAGCAGTTTTCCTGTGAGGTGTTCTACAGCTTGTAGCATGCATTTAATCAGTGTCTCAAATTTGGATTTTAGCATGTCAAAGCCTATCTACTTTTGGTTAGTTACAGGCCAGGAATGCACATAAATCTTAAGGAAGCCAACTCGAAACATGCTTTGACAGATGCTGCATTGAAACTGGCCATACCTTAACAACTAAACACAGATGAGCTGCTACACTGAGTAGCATTCGGGATCCTGGGTGAGCTCAATACCTCTTAAGGAAAGCCGAATATGGATATAAATCTGCCTCCTAGATTTCATTGGAACTGCTACCTTTAAAGCAGAGAAACAAGATTCAAGGTTTCTGATAGCTTTAGCAGACGGATAGGCTTGTCAATCAGATAAAGACTTACTAGGTTGTCAAACAACAGTTCAAAGCCTTGGCTATCACTTCTCTAGAAACACAGGTTTAAAAGAACTCAAACACCACTGCCATCACTTAACTAGAATATGTAATTATGCTGCTTCATTCAGAATGATAAACAGGGATAGAGTTTTGGAATTCTAGTTTTTTACCCTATGTGTGAATTCACACACCTTCCTTTTTTTTTTTTCTTCTCCTCTCTTTTATTTTTTCTCTATTTCTGAACAGTGTCAGTTGAAGGGATTGGCACACAAGTTACTAGTGAACACAGACCTGTTGCTATTACATTACTGAACCATATTAGAGTTTCATAAAGGTTTCATGCAATGGTGTCTGTGCTCTTTTAGAATAAAAGAGAACGACTTCTACAGGTAACACATACAACACAGTTTTCTGATTTTAAATGCAGTGAGTTACACAAGGAACTTTAACAAGAATTGACCAGACTTAATAACTGGAACTGCGCTAGGTCTGGCACTTGAGAATTCACAGTGATTAAAATGAAATTGCTTTGCCTAAGACAAAACATAAGATACCAAATATATATAAAAACTCTTTGCTTCTATTGTCTTGTATTAGTATTCCAATAGCGATAAGCAAGCTCAGTAGTACCTCAGACAGCAAAGACTTCTGCACATGGTTAACTTTATTCATTGCTTGCAGTGCAATGGATTTTTTTTTTTATTTTTTAATAATATATTCACGATGCCAAATCAAGCAATTTTCAATGCATAAAGTCAACACAGGCTCAACTCTTTGATGGATTGAAGCTTGGATTCTGACAGGAAACTATTCTCTACCATCTCATTTTGTATACCCAACTCCACACTGTGCCAGATGGTATTGCTGTTAAAAGAGAAACTTAAGGTATACTTGTATATCACTGAGGTGTTCTTCTGACACAGCAAGTTGTTTGCTAATAGTTTATAGTACCAGTTGATAATATAAGAGTAAAGCATTTGCACTTTTCTTTCCCCCACTCACCTCACTAATCCTAGTAGATCCACTAACACAGGTTTACGATCTCAAAGCCTGCTTTTAGACAGAAAGGAACACAGCTTTTAAACTCCCCAGCGTTTCTCAACCCACCCACTGCCTCCCCTTTCAGCACCGAGGGCCCAGCTGAAGCAGCTGCTCTCAGGAGCTGTGAGCTCCCAGAGCCCTGTTGACCTGCTGGGCTCACTGACCACACCGAACTGGGAGTTAAAGCAAGATACTCAGGACTCATCTGGCCGGAGTCCACGAGTGTAGATGAGCACCCACCCGTACCTGCCTCACCTTCCGTGCTACACCTGAGGGCACTTTGGTCCGTGCATCCACCTCCCAGACCTCCTGCTCCCTGGCCTTATCCAAACACATTGGACTTCGGCCTGAGCTTGAACGACGACTTCAGGGATTTCTCCTCATGCTCTTCCTCCTCAGTGTCACCACGAAAGGAGGGCGTGTTGTGGATGATCTGAGTCCTGAAGCGGATCTTATTAAGCCGAGGCTTCATCCGTCCGCTGCCAGAGGCTTTCCTGGTCATCTCCTTGCCTTTGCCTGGCACCGCTGCCCCATCGGTGCCTTCAGTTTCTTCCCCAGTGCCGTGATGGTGGTGGGACAGCCGGTAGTTCATGAGATTAGATGGCAACACCTTGGACAGCCTCCAGCGCCCGCTCCCATTGCCAGCATTCCCTTCCTCCTCCTCCTCCTCCTCCAGGGCCCCCACGAGGCTCCGCATGTCCCCCGAGGTGCCCTGCTGCAGGTACTGCGCAGCCTTGCGCCCGCTGTAGTCGCGGATGTCCACGTCGGCGTCGTAGGCTCCCACCAGCAGCTTCACCACCTCGGCGTGGCCGTGCATGGCGGCGATGTGCAGCGCCGTGTGCCCGCCGCTGGTGCGCGCGTTGATGTCCACGGGCAGCCCGTGCCGCTGCGCGAAGTTGACCAGCGTGGCCAGCAGCTCCTGCCGCCCGTGCTTGGCGGCCCAGTGCAGCACCGTGAAGCCGGTGATGAAGTCCCGCTTGCAGAGCAGCGCCGGCTCGCAGCTCAGCAACCCCTCCAGGCTCTCCCACCGCCCGTCCGAGGCCGACAGCATCCAGGCGTGCTCCAGGGGGTCCAGTGCCACGGAGCCGGTGGTGCTTCCCTCCTCCTCGGCGGAGGACGAGGCCACCGAGGCACTGTCCGAGTCGCGGCCGCGGCCCCCGCCGGGGACAGCGCCGCGCTTCAG